>VZSE01009355.1:73824-213075 GCA_013398275.1 Promerops cafer | reverse complement strand
AAAGCCAAAAAAAAAAAAAAAAAAAAAAAAAAAAAAAAAAAAATTAAAACTCACATGGGGTAAAAGGGAATCAATAACTATATAAATGTATATTTATCTGTGATGAGAAATTTTATTTTTTTTTTTATTTTAAGGGAAAACTAATTCCATTAAGAGCTAGATTCATGTTTTCTGGGCACTTCACACTGTCAGTCCCAAAAGTCCCTCTCATTCAGCCCAACCCCCTTTCTCCTCATAGGTGGTTCCTACTTTTAGCCTGTCAGTGCCTGTTGGACCAGGAGACAAAGTGGTCTGCAAATAAGGTTGTGATCCTGGCAGAAAATGAGTCTACATCCTTATTTTGTCCTTCTTTTTAAGTCTTTTATGGAATTCACCACTCCCTAAGACCGGAGTGCCCAGCCTGCAGCATACAAGCTGTTTCCAGCTGGCCAAAAAATTTGTCTCACAGTCACCCTTCCTTTGAGTCCCCCACATTTGAGTGACAGACTAATAAATTCATCTGGAGATGCAATAAGGACAGAAAAAGAAATTAGCTGGGAAGGAAGAGAGATGTGAAAGCAAGTGTGAGTGCTGTCCTGTCAGCAGTTTGCCAGCTGCAGTGACATATATTGGTCCTTTACTTTTAACACCTCTGGATCTCCACAGTGAAGGATCTCACCTACCCTGACATCGAGGATGACATTAGGCAGCATTTAAGTCTGTGTGTTTGCTCCAAATCTTCCATAAACTTTTGGAGCTGTCTAGCAAGGACTTGGAAGAGTGTAGGACTTTATTACAGCAACTTGCTTAAGTCTCGGATGGGATAAAGGGATGGTAGGAGGGATAAATTCAGATAAATACTTTGGACATGTCACTAAAATATTCACCTGCAGTTGTAGCAGCCTTAAAGCAGGTATTGGAATAAGAGGTACAAGGCAAAGAGAAAGTAATCTCTCATCATTACCTAAAAGATTCTCTGTTTCCTCTGCACCTTTTAGAAAGTGCTGCTGTCAAACCCCTCATTTGAAGGGAAGTGTCCAATTTGCCTTCAGACATTGAGGTGAGCACCTCAGTCACGGAGGTGGCCTCGATAACTTCACCCTAGGTCTAAAGCTGTTCCCCCATTATCCAGAGTGACTTTTCCCCCTGGCATTCCCAGTTATCTCTGCATGTAACTGACTGCCCTTTCCCCAGCACCCCGTGCAGGCAAATTGCATTCACATCCAAGTCTATTTGAATGACTTTTTCAAGGAAGAATTTGTGAAGTGCTGCCAAACGCTTTACTGCTAATTTTGTGCTTTGATTTCTAAAAACAATGAATGATCAGTTTTATTTGGTGTGTTCTTTTCATTGCCCTATAAATCCATGGTGTTTTATTGACCATGGTTCAATTATCAAGCACATAACTCAGGATGCACTAGAAATTTTTTGAAGCTTTTTGCAAACTTCAATGGTTTTTGGATCAAGCCTTAAATGCTTACATATTATCTTTTGTACTTCTTTTACCCTGGGATTTTTAAGCAAAATTTATAGGATGGCAACTAAGAGGCTTGATCATATTATTGTTCTATTTGGGTTTTTTTAAGTGAACAACTATAAGTTCCAGGGATAAAATCACTAATGAACCTTATTATTACCCTGATCCCTAAAAACATTTGAGCATGTGCTCAGCTTTAAGCACGGGGTTAATCTTACCAACTTCTTGACAGCTCTTTTTCCTTTAAAACTGGACATGAACTTAAGGGCTATTTTGGATCAAGACTTATGCAAGCAGTTAGGGTGAATTAAATCCACTTTAATGGAGACCAAGCTATGGAACTGTCTCTCAGTAAATCCTGATTGTGGTTATGGTTTCTGGGGTTTGTTTTTTTTTTTTTTTTTGAGAATGGATCTATGAACCACTCCTACAGACAATATTATCAGAGACCCACTAAATGCTTTAAACACAAAAATCTCCCTGACAGCAGAATTTCATCTCAAGCTATTATATTTTATTTTGTTGGGAAACAAATGGATTTTGCAAGGCAGAGGGGGATGAACCCGCTGGGGGAAAAAAAACCCCAATTACTGCTATTATCAAAGGTCAGCTGAGTTTTTCCCCTAAGTTTGCAAACTTCTGTATTTTGTTTTTCCTCATTTTCTGCCTTTCTCTCCTAAAGTTGTTTTTTTTTTTTTTTTTCTAAGCTCCAGTTCTGGCTTTCCAGTGAATTCCTTGATATCAGCTTTTGTGTTATTTTCTGTATTCACAATTCCTGAGCTGTAGCTCTTCACTCATGGAGCCTGCACTGTTCCCACTGAGCAAACCATAGTTTGGGTCAATGGAATATTTAGTAAACACTTCATGGGAGAATGGATGACCTCAGGGCTGACAGAAGTGGACACTTCAGATTATGTTTAGGCACTGTAAAATCTCTGGTGTTTATGAAGATTTTATGGAAAAGTAGATGAAGAGAAAAAATCTCAAGGAAATTTTCCTAGCCACGAAGTCAAGCTGTATTTGCAAACTGAGCCATTACTGAAGGCTGGTAAAGGCTTCAAAATTCAGGACGTGATGCTTAACCAGGATCAATCATTTCAGTTTATTTCAGGTTGTAGTTCTGGAATGTTACTAATGTAGTAAATGTTATCATGCTAATTAGGCTCAATAATACCTACTGAAAAATGCCTGTGAAAGCCAAAACCCTGAAATTTCTGGTGAACTAAGAAGAAACTTGCTTGGGCATCACTGTTCAGCAGGACTGGGATCTTTGTCTTTGCTCCAGATAAACTGCTGTTGCCTAAAACAGTTTTGTTTCTGAACAGGAGCATCTTCACTGAGCCTGCAGAGTGCACATGCTGCCTTCATCTCCCAGTTTTCATGTGCTGGCAGCAGTTATGAATTTCAGAATTTAATTCTGAATGCCAGTACTTGCACATCTAACTTTGATTTCTCATCATTTCTTCAAACAAAACCAAGCCACTGAAGTTCTGTCTGAAGCAAGAATCAGAGTTGATTTTGAATTCTTTGCATTGTGATTGTCAGGGATGATTGCTTAGTTGGTGGCATGGAAAAGCCCTGGGATTTGCCTGGTGAACTGCATTGAATCAGTCTGAGAACTGTCAACAATATCCCTCTGAGCAGAGCAGAGGTAATTTAAGGCATGGAAGTGTAGGTCCCTATAATCTATCACATTAAATAGTTCCATTGGCATCCATCACAGAGCTTCATGGGCAGCAGCTACATGGCACACAGAAATTGAGAGTCTGAGCTCACACAGAGCCCACCACCTGCTTTCAAATGTCACGGATGTAATTCCAAGCTTTATTGTATTAATAAAAACTGGGACTAATCCCACTGAAGTCAGACATTAAACCTGCATAAGATCAGAATAAAGCTGAGTATTTATTAGTTGTATTTATTAGACACTTTCCAGTATTCACATTTTTTTTTTTTCCTGTACATTCTGGATTCAAATAAACTGTTCAACAGCAAATACTGCTAAAAAATCCCACCAGATTTTGCCTTTCTTTTTGTATGGACCAGGTCCAGGCCATTGCAGCATTGCCATGGTATTTCTTAAAGTTGGTTTATGAAATGGCATTATGGATCCTTCTCTTCGAGATCCCATGGAAGGACATGAAGGGCATGCCCTGGATCAGCCTCTGCAATGATGGAGTTGTCCTTGCTGCCTTTTCCTGACTGTTGTGAATGGAGAAGTGTGTTCTGCAGCTATTCTGTCACTGCTCTCCCTTTTTGTGCCTCTGACACCCTTGAATCTCCCTGGGCATTCAGGAAAAGAGAGGAAGAAGCCACAAGGATTTCTGAGCTCCTCTCCTCAATCCAGTCTTGGTACTCAGGTGCTTTTCATTGTCACTCACATGCAAATTCTCCCTGCATCAGGGTCTCCGTCAGGAAACTCCACCACATAATTTTGCAGTGAAGGGAAAACAGATCACTGAAAAACTCTACTCAATGAGAATTTTGCTCTTTCTGCATAAAAAAGAATTTTTCTCTTTCTATTCTCCAGTGCCCTCATATCCCTCTGAGAAAACTACAGGCAGCAGGCCCTTTCTCAGAAACCCATATCTTCCATTTCTGTGGAAAAAAAAAATATAAAAAAAAAGCCATGGGAGTTTGAGACAAAACTGTTCCCATGAGAACTCCCTCTTGCATAATTGCTGTTATCTGATTATGGTGGGAGAAGGGTTTTTTTTCACCTTTACCCCCGCCTAGGACAAGTACCATGTCCCGATGCCAAGTCTCAGGAATCCAAGATTATTGACCGAGGGAGTAAGTCCCTCTGAGTCAGATCCTGAGATCATGAGGATCCTGAGGGCTGCATTTTATGTGTTTGAGGGATCTAGTTTTCAAGGAGGCCATGTAATAATTATTGCCCCATCCATCTCCCACTTCTTCTTCCCATCAACTCTCCAGCTGACCAGATTCTTCCTCCTAAAGTCTTCAAACATGTGATAGCATGGCATAGACACTGAATGTGGCAGCTGAGCTCTCACACTCTGTAGAAAAAAAATTCCTTCCTGGTAGTTTTATCCTTAGGACATAAACTCAGGGATCGTTCTCTGACCTGAGATTTGGCTCACCTATTCTGAATGCTCTGTCAGCAGCATGGAAATGAGCAAATTTCTGTTTTCTGAACTTAATAGGAATCACATTGAGTAGATTTGTGCATTAACAAAGATTACAAAAATTATGCTCCATGTGAGCAGTGGGCTGTGTCACATACAAATCTGACTCGAGATATTTGTAATAACTTGAAAAAAGCTGTCATTTGATATTTTAAAACATATTTAATCTCTGAGCCTGAGAAACTGATTCTGTCATTTTCACACGTTTGTTTTCACTTTCTGCTGTACAACTGTGGGACTTGCAACTCTCATATTGCTCAGCAGCTTTAGAGCCATGCTTCTGCTTCATTATCCCCAAAGATTGCACACCACAAACCTCTACAAGCAGTAAGTTGAGGTGGTTATTTTACAAAATGTGGTGCATAAAACAAATCCAAGATTTGTATTAAAATTCCTCTCTGAGACACTGAGAACATAAATAAGAATCAAGAGAGGTTATTTGCAGTGCTAGACACAGTATTTTGCCGCATACTTCCATTTACAGGCTTCTTTTCTTTTGTAAATTGCTGCTAAATATATGTGTACTGGTCATACCAGACAGTTCAAAACTTATTTTAAAACCTAAATCCCTGGAACTAGACAAAGTAATGAGAAATTTTTATGAACTCATGTTAAAAACTTGGCTTGTTTTGTGTGGCAGATAATGCTTCCAACGTGGGCTCGCCCTCATGCATTCAATGTGGATTTAGTACCTTCTGAGCCAAATTTTGCCCTCACTTAACAGCTTCATAGATCTGAGTGCTGAAAATGGGCTGCACAGAGTAACTGAGAGCAAGGCTTAGTCATTTTTGCTCAGCGAGCGTGGTTAATTCCTCATCAACACAGGGGGATTAACCCCAATTAATAGAGGTTAATTTTGCTTTTGAATTACTGCTACAGATGATCTAATGGTATTTATTTAACCCTTATCATAGCAGGAAAGAGCTTTGCATCTGATGTTACAGTTGAACAGCTGAATTCTCCCTCACTTTCTGAAATCTCTGCAAGATGTTTGCCACCCAACAGCTCTTACTCTGTGCATTTTTCAGCACTTCCTTTGCCTTCCTCACACCCTCCATGGGAATATTTTTGCTTAGAGGAAAGAACCATGCTACCTGCCTCCTTAGCAGCCTCCCCTGGGTGAACTAGCTGGTCTATCAATGACTCTGTCTGCTCCCTGTGACACTCTTCTCCCCCTGTGAAGACTGACAATGTGCTGTGTTTTGGAGAGGGCCAATGCTGCAACCACAGCAACGTTTATGTGAACTGAGAAGTTGTCCTCCTGGCAAAGATCATCCCTGGAAATGCTCAAGGACAGGTTGGATGTGGGTCTAAAAAAACCTGGTCTAGTGGAAGGTGTCTCTGCCCATGGCAGGGGGGTTGGAATGAGATAATCTTTAAGATCATTCCCAAACCCAACCATTATAGGATATTCTGGACATTTGAACACTTGGACGTGCAGAAAGCAAACCTTGATAGTGCAACTCAAGACTGAAATCAGAGCAGGAGATGTGTGAAGGTGGATGCAAAGATGGCACAGAGCTGCCTCACTCTCCCTTTGCTCCTTGGTTGTGTACACAGCCACTTCTCAATCAGCCTGGTCATGGTCTCACCTACTGTGTGGGTAAGAGCTCCAAAATAGGACCCTGTGATCAAAATGTCCGGAAACATGAGGTCATGACATCAAAAGGCCAGTTCCGTGATGGAACTATGGCTTTCAGGTGCCGCTGGCTTCAAAGCTCAGCCCTAAAATAAAGGAGAAATCTATATTTGGGGACATTCATGCAAAGCATTACTGCTCGTTGTTCATCAGAGGTGCCAAAGCAGCTAGAGATTACAAAAAACAAACAAACAAACAAACTCAAAAGGACAAGAAAAAAAAAAGGAAAAGAAAGAAAATTATCCAGCTCATGGAATATGATGTGCTTCAGGAAAAAAAAAAAATCTTTCTTTTTTTCCACAGAGATTAGCTAAATCATTAAACTAGGAATGTCATTCCTGAACTCTGCAATCGCCTGCCCAAACTGCAGGGACCCGCAGTGGTAGTGAGTGGCCGACTTTCCCGGGAAAGTTTTTTGTTATCCTCATATTGCTTGGTTTTTTTACACCACATCTGTGCTTGCTTTGTCATTCTGCCATCTGCTGTAACAAAATACAGACAAAGCATTTCAGAGAACAACCCCTCCACACTTTAAAATGCTCCAAGCTGGAGCATAGCCTTTTACTTTTCACAAGATGTAGTGCTTATTATCTGATCCTATTCCTCCTCCTCTTCCTCCTCCTCCTGCCCCACAACCATGATGAACTATACAAGCTTAGCAAGCATGGACAGTACAGATTCCTGTTGCTTTTGCCACAATGTTTCTATTAAATGAAAACAATGTTCCTGCGCTTGACTTCACTGTGCAAAGGCATTCGCGGAGAGGTCAGAGATAGCAGGTCGTTATCATGAAATTTTTAATTTTGAAACTCCCAATCAGGCTCGTTTCCTGTTTGGTATTGTCTGCAGATACACAGTGCAAAAGCCTTGGGTTGCTAAAGAATCGAAATAACAGAGTAAGAGCAGAGTGGTTTTGAGCACACACTCTGCAAAGTCCAGTCAAAGTTTCTTCCTGGTGCAGCCGCACAAATCTCTTGGTAGCAGTAAACTCTCTGCACAGACTTCATTCCTGAACACATGTTCAAAGGTGATAAAATAAATGCAGATGGTTTTCCAAAACCTCAGTGGAGCATTTTTTGCTGTTACTAAATGGACTGGAAAAAAACTAGGGGGAAAAGGCAGAGAAAATACAGTTTGACACAGACAGGCAATTTCAGAATAGCATTTGGTCATTTGGAAAAAAATCTAAATAAAATGTGTGTTTATAATGATCTATTGGCAAAACAATATTGATGGAGCATCTGAGCTGCCTAATGGAAGTGATTTTTAGAATGCTTAAATTAAACTGGCATTGAGAGCTGAATATTTTGTTTAATTACTTAACAAAAACAAAAAAGAGTTGGATAGGAATTTTGAATTCATTGTGCCATGACCAAAGTCGACAATAAAACCATCCCTGGCTACAGTGGAAAGAGAATTAGACCTTAACAAATTTATTACAGGCTTTGTTTACAAACTCGTTACAAAATTATACAGCATCTTATGCGTACACAAGATTTACAGGAACGCTTAACTGAAGTGTGGGATTGCTTTGCTCTCTGGTCGAGATCTGCAGGTTTTTCTTTGCTTGGGGCCTGATCCAGCTTCCACCTGAGAAGGTGAATTTTTTTTTTCCATTGACTTCAGTGGAAGCTGGATCAGATCCAGGAGGTAACACTTCCGCTCATTGTTTTCCTGGGGTGGGAAAGAGGCAGCCAGCCTAATAACCGTAGACACCATGCTCCATTCTCAGCTCCATTCTCATCTCAAGTGTTTAGATGACAGGCATATTTACTCTGAGACATTTTTGCTGGCTGCTTGTAAAATACTTGTTAAAGTGAGGAGTCAAAGACTAGTTCCTGTTACTGTATTTACAGTGGAAAATGACAAATGGCTTTCTTTGAACCTTTAAAGAATGACCCTCCCTTGATTTTCAGTGAGCAGAAATAAAGGCATTAGAATCAACTCTGATGTTGTTTACATTGTTATAAAGCTACGCTTTCTTCCCTGTCTTGAACAGTTTTTCTCTGGATTTGCTGTAACAAAATCCAGTGAAATGGATTTATGTAAACAAAAGTGACATCCACGTTGCAAGAACAAGGTAGTTTCTGATTCATGGGATTCCACCAAGCTAAATTGGTCTTCTTACTGCCTCTTCTCACATGGAGATAGACCTGTGAGGTGCAGTGAAACAAAGAGATCTCTAAAGTTAATGATCCATAACTATATCAGTTCTCAGTTGCTCCCACCATCTGCAAATGATCTTTATTTGGGAAGTCAGGGTGTAAAATCAGGCTTTTAATTTACAAAAAAATCCAGTGGGGCAGAGCTGTGAAAAATATGCTTATTCCCCCAAGCCAAAAAGGTTAGTTAAAACTTAAACTTTCCTACTAGGAAAAGTAGCAAAAGCTCTGTGGTGTTGGGTTTTTTTCTTTTTAAATTTTTTGCCAAGAAATGAGAAATACTCTAATCAGATCTATCAGATACCAAGTTCCTTGTTATATTACATCCTCTCATTGTAATGACTGCCTTGGTATTGAACCTCTGAAGTTGTTACTGCTTGAAGCAAAGTTAGGATTTAGAGCTGAAGGTGATGATATTTCCTGTGAGGTAAATACCCTGGCCTCATGCTGAAAATCGAGATGGTTCTCAAAAGCTTTGCTTCTGGCCTCCCCTGAAGAAAATACCCACTTGCTCCAACCTGTTTTTCCAAGACAGGACTGTTCCAGTGCTTGGTCTCAAGGCAACCTGTCCAGCTCCCTGGTGTGCAACACTCTGTGTAAGGGATTAGGGGAGACCTCCCAGTTTGCTTCCTTTCATGGCCTGTGGCATGTTTGAAACTGGTTTTCCAGGAGGGAAAGCTGTATGAGCAAAGGCATCCTGCAACCTTGTGTTTGAGGGCTCTGATCTCATTTCCATTTGTGATGCTGAACATGCTACAGCAGCACAAGCTGTAGCTGTAAAACCCTCAGAAAAAAATGAGGGTGAAACTTTCTGAAAAGCTGGTATTTCCCAGCCCTGGCTGTGGGTTGGATCCTTCTAGACACAGATAATGTGCAGCCCAGTCTGAATTCTGTTCCTAGCCATGAACTCTCATTTGCTTCCTGGGAGTGGAATCTCATCCAGGGCATTGTACAGCTCATGTGTAATGGGACATCTCTTCAAGCAGCATCATTATTCCTGTCCCCAGTGGAGCTACATGACAATCCAAAGAAGAGTCTAAGGTAAATACATGCTAGCACATTTGTCTGTCCTAAGCAACAACTCATGAGTTTAATTGGGGAACTTCAGTATTACTACAGACTTCATGGATTTTAGCCACCATCCATTTCACATTCCTGTTAAAGGTACCAGGTTTCTCGAGCAGTTCAACACATTTTTGCCCTGTGAAAGATGGAGAATGGATCGCTGAGGAGAAGGAAACCTTTGTACGGGCGTGTGGCTTTGATATCCATGCCAGGATATCATATCTTTCTTTACTACAATTTGCAAGGCAAGGACTCTTTTAAGGTTAAGACACCACCAGCTTTGTTTCTAATTTAGAAACTCAGACAGAGAGGAATGATCCAACAACACAAGCAGAAGATAATTGATTCATGTGAGGAGGAAGAGGCTGATCACAACAAACCATCTTTTAAGTATTATATTAATGATCCATTTAGATCAGTTCTTGGCTTCAGCAAGTTTTGGCTACAAATATTTCAGATTTTTTTCATAGTTTTTCAATGATGCACTGGCAGCATTAGAAACAGTTGCAAAACAAATGTGATTCCAAAACACAAATGGATGTTCCTGGATTACTAGCAGCCATTCTGAAATGCTAACAGAGGGAAAATGGTCATTTCACTGTCAAAACTGGCATAATACATAGAAACTTTATTTTAGGGCTACCTGATGCCTGAAAATTTGACATCATCTGCAGGCTACAACATGTATTTTGGTCCTTTTTTTTTTTTTTTTGGTGGTGAGGAGTCAACACTGCAGATCCAACTAAATATGAACGTATAGAGTAGGGAATATAATATGTACACAACTCTTGGCATTGATCTGCTGTTTAACAAGTTTACTAAATGACAGTCACTGGTTTGACAATACTGAATGAAAAATACTGATTTTACAGATTTTACAGGAAGGTTACGGTATGCTGCTGACAAGCAGTGTCACAAACATTGTCTAAAAAAACCCCGGAGTTGGCCATGGCAGAGGCACACACCCTTTGCTCTTGTTTATTGAGAGAGAAAGCTTATATACTGTAGATTTGCTGAAGTTTAATAAATAAGGTCAACTTATAATATATATAAAACAATATAAACATTTATATGCTACATGCATATCATATAATTTAAAGTAATAATTTATATAGCAAAGAGATGCAGATCTATGTTCTTCCTATTTTCCTGGACAAGGCGCACACGCAGGAGGTGTCTATCCTTATCCACCTCCAGCCCACCAGTTTGTTGTTTTCTGAAGTCAGTGCTCTGACATAAGTTTGGGATGTCTTGCATTGGGAGTTCCAGTGCTTGTCATCAATGCCACGGCAGCCGTTTTTTACAGGCTTGGCCTCTTTACACCTCGTTTCGTAAAAGTATTGCTTAACCGGAGAGTTGCCTGTTTTAATTTCTCCCAGAACAGTCACCTGGTGTCCCCTGATGTCGATGGCGGAGGATTTGTCCGTGACCCACAAACTTTCACTGTCACAAACGGAGTATTCCCCCCGGTGGCCCCTGTGCTCCGCGTACCTCTTCCGCCGGGAGGTTCTGTTCACCACCACGGAATTCCCGATGTAATCCTCCATGAGGTACAGCGGTGGCGGCTCCAGAGGCGTGTTGTCACTCAGGAGGACTCGGGGCGAGTTGTAGCGTCTCTGCTGCCTCAAGAGATCTGTATCCACTGAGATAACTGGCTGGAAGTCTGATTTCACATTTTCCTCTCCATCCATGTCTTGCTGAGTGTCTGTTTTCTGCACCGTGTTTTGGTAATTTTCCTTAATGTCTACCATCTGCTTAGAAAGCTTGTTTTTTAAAATGTCTGCCTGAATGAGTTTAATAATAAGAGAATTTATCGAATCTTCTGGCAAACTCCTTTGATCCATGTTGGAAGACTGGATGCCACGAAGGTAAGCGAGAAATATCACATAAAACAAGATGGACATCACCTTGTTCACCTGTAAGATCTGCAAAGAAACAATGAGTCAACGTCAAAACAGTCCAAGAGGGAGGTCTGCTAGAGGCTGTAAACATGAAGATTGGGATCTTCTTAGTAACATCTATGTCTTTAAAGATACATATATAGAGATACAGAAACAGGCTGTGTGTTTCTTTGAAGATGACATTTGTTATACTTTATAATGAGTGCAACTCTCTTCTGATGTTTTTTCAATATTTCATCTATGTTTTAGGCCTTGCTTTTTCCCTTTCCATGCATAGTGGCATA
Organism: Promerops cafer; assembly: GCA_013398275.1. NCBI lineage: Eukaryota > Metazoa > Chordata > Aves > Passeriformes > Nectariniidae > Promerops > Promerops cafer. The sequence goes on along the minus strand of VZSE01009355.1, from coordinate 201,419 downwards.
TATATCAGTTAAGCCCTTTCTCTGCAGAGGTAGGTAGTTCTTGGGATAGTATGGCCAGGGCTTGGAAGCAGAGAGAAGCCAAGTTACTTTCACAGAGTTTATTCCACAGAGAAGTTTAGTTTCAAAATTGCAGGATCATGCAGAGTAGAAACCTGCCTCCCTGTGTAAAACGAAAAGCTTCTCACTTTGCTAACTGTTGTCAGGTTTTGTGTGCTGAGATATCTCAGACCCATCTAATTCATATTTATCAAGTGGCTTCTGTTTAACGTTACCATAAGAAGGAAATAAATCCTGTGTTTCAATGATGCTTTTGTTCTCTTTCTCTGTCTGGTAAGGGAAAGGAAAATGATGCAGTCAAGTCAGAAGGTGGTGATTAGGCCTCTATAATACAAGTGGGGAGTTCAGATGGACCCACTGACCATTTTGTAGGGGTTGTTTTCAGGACTGGGGACTTTTTTTTGTGGTTTTTAAAGAAGTTGCTTTATTACATTTATATAAGGTGAAACAAAACTGACATCAATTAGAAATATTCAAGGACAGATTGAGGACACCCCTCTCCCCACCATCTCCTAAAATGCAAAAATCTTGTTCAAAGATTCAGTATTTTGAAAACCATTCCTAAAAGTGTACTGCTTCTTTGTACTTTGCCATGCAATGCTCTATATGGCTTCCTGTGGTTTCCTTCTAATTCTACCTTCTGTCCATATTCTAGAAGCTCATTTTACACTTCTTTTTAAGCCCTTCTGTCATCTTGTTTGTGTAGCTGAGCCAGGAGCAACTGTCCAGGGAGGTGGTTTTTCTCCTTGTATATTTGGACACCTATATATTTGGTATTTGCATTAATATTTGAATGAAATCAATTTTCAACATAAAACCCTAAATCATGGATGTGAACCATTCTCTTCAGAGCACACCTGTTTATAAATTTGCTGCACAAGTAGTGAATTGGAGGAGAAAATACAAAACTCATCTTAGAGCACCCTCATGGTCTGTGATAAATCCTGACTGTAGTACTGCTTCAAGTGACTCCGGAAAGCCTTGAATTTGATTTTCCTGCTCTGAAAACACATCCAGCACATGTCAGAGACCTCTGGCACTCTGGGATGAAGGCACAGAGTCACAGACCATGGGACAGATGGAGCTGGAAGGATCTTCAGGACATCATCTAGGCCAATCTCACTGCTCACAGGAGTATCAGCCAGGGCAGCTTACAGAGAGCTGTCCCTACTCAGGTTTGCAATACCTCCATGGATGGAGGCACCACAACCCTCTAGACAACCTGTCCCAATGTTTCACCACCCTTAAACTTAAAAAAAATACATTTCATGTATCAGCAGGGTTTCCTGTGTCTCAGTTTTTTCCCATTGCCTCGTCCTTTCATGGACACACTTGAGTAGAGCCTGGCTCCATCTTTATTAATCCCTCCTGGGAGGTATTTCTACATTTCAATAAAATCCCCCTGGGACTTCTCTTCTGCAGCGTGAACAGCCCCAGCTCTCTCAGCTTCTCCTCCTGGTACAGTTGTCCTAATCCTTAATAATTTTCATGGATTTGCTTCTGTACTAAGGAGCCCAGAACTGGACACAGCACTCCAGATGTGCCTCACCAGTGCTGAGATGAGGGGAAGGATCCCCCCCCATCCTGAACAAAAAATTTTCCACTTAAAAAAAAAAAAAAAAATCACCATTTTCTGTTTAAGAGGGTGAACCATTTTCTGTTTCAGAAGGCAAAGGAAAAAAAGAAGAAAAAAAAATCTTTTCTGTACAACCTTCTATCCACTCTAAACAAAACTCCTTTTTGCAAGATTGAGTCCCCACTTCACAGTTTGGAACTGCAGCAAAATCAGAGCTACCCTCTGTGGATGTGTGAGCTGTCCTTTTATGGACAAGAAATGTGTTTTCTCCATTCTCAGTTTGTCACAGTATGAGTTCACCTAAATCTAGACTGTTGCTTGCAGCAATGTTTTGCTTTTGGGGGGCGGAAAAAAATCAAAGATGTTCAGTTACCATACAGTTGCTGTCATACCTGAATAAATACTAACTTAATGTAGATGGATCTCAGAGCCCAGACCTTTCTGGATAAAAAATTGCCGTGCAATTTCTCCTTCCCTCAGCATAGGATTTGCTTTTAAAAACAGTAAAAATATTATTAAACAGATGTCATTGAGCAGATTTCTCGCAGCACCCAGAATCCACACATGGGGCGACACACGAGCCCACAGGATGGTGAGCAAAGCTCTGACAAGGCTCAGCCCAAAAGCCAGAAGCATTATTCATGCCAACATGCAGCTGCATGCAATCACTGCTCTGCTCAGTCTCAAAACTAAGTGGCACTAGCAAAATACACAAGTTGGAGCAGGTGATGAGGTGGGAAAAGTAAGGCTGGAGTTCCTGCAGGCTCTCTTTAATGTCACGCTGAACACAGAAAGGAAGGGCTGGGGACCTGAGAGTTGGAGAAGCTAAAATGAGCTGTTTTTCTTCTCCATGGAGGAACCCCATTAATGGGAAAAATGTTGAAAAGTATTTTCCTGAACTTCATGTGAAATGTCTTAGGGATTTGGTGGGAAAGATGTTAACTTTGAAATTCAACCTGTAGTTTGATTTATGCTTCACAGATTATTTGCAAAAGTATAAAGGTTTCAGAACAAATCTTTGTATTTTTCTGGGTGCAAAACTTTGACAGAAAACACAAAGATTGGTGAGATTACAGTTTTCAGGGAGTTGCTTCAACCTAGGAGGTTCATAAGTGCTGTTCAGAAGTTCCAGTCCATGACTAAAAATTGTCAGATTGTCCATAAAGTCCAGCACCTCAGAGTATGTCTAAAGCACTATTCCAGATAGGAGAAATGGGTGTTATTGGAAAACTGCAACTGGTTTATGGCCTTGGCTGTAATCTGGTTATAAGACACATTAAAAGTATATTTGTTTGCAGGTCTGGGGATTATTGCATTTGATGAATGGCTCTTTGCCCAAAATGGAACGTTGTGCCTGTCTGGAGATAATTTGAGATTTATTTGGCGTGTGTGTTGTGAAATCTGTAAAAAGGAGAGGAAAATGTAAAACATTAAAATGTTTATCTTTTCATATTTTCAAAGCAAATAATTCTCATGTTTCTGGCCCTGCCTCCTGAAGTTCCACAATGCAATGCACAAAGCGGAACAAGTGCTTACTCAGTGCAATCCAGTGAGTAAATTATCTATAGAGGGGACTTAGATTGGAGGCAAGATTTCAGCATATGTGTCCTGTCTGAGAGAAAACTGAGTCAAATTCCAGGTTCTTGGGGGGCACAGGATTCTGTGGGCCTCAGCAGAAGCTACTTCAGCACAAGCAGCTCGTTCTTTGGCCTTTTGGAAAATGGAAGAAAAATCTCCCAAGAATTCAGTCCTTCACATGACTTTTCCTGCTTCTGCTCTTTTTTTTTTTTTTTTTTTTTTCCCAATTCAGATTATTCATTTCAGGTGGAAAGATTTTGCCCAAGCTAAATTTTCCTTGGTTAGCTGATGGTAGTGAGATATTTTTGTTGTTCTTCATGGTTCTTCTTGGAAATTTCCACATGTAAATTCCTGACAGAAGTTCATTTTGGCTGTGTTTGTGGCCAGTTTGCACTAAGCAAATTTGACTTGGAGATTGCTGACATTTGTGTCTCAGAGGTGAAAAACAAACAGCACAGAAAAAAAAGCTCATGCATTGCAAAGCTGATTGATCCCCCAACTGTGGCTTAGCTTTACTCTATTTCAATAGTTTGTATTCCTGCCTATCACTGCAGTTTTAGCAGGGTATTAATGCTGTCTGAGCTAGGTGGCTCAGGGAAGGTCTAAATTTAGGAGAAGTGAATAAGCTTACCTCTTCCTTCCATTGATAAATTCAATCCCTAATAAACTCTGGCAAACCACTTGCTGCTCTTTTCAGACTCACCACTTTAGGTAGTAATGAAAAAATTAGTTTAGTTTTGTTTGTGGTGATTTAAAAAATATGTGTATAGCTTTATTCTGGTCAGTTTCTGAACATTCCACACAGGGAAAGAGCAAAACATAATTTAAAATGTTCTGCAGAAAGCATGAAATCCTAGTACTGTGAGAGACTTCCCAAGTATTTACTTGTAAGTCATTGCTAAGAGGAACTGAAATAGAAGGAAAAGTGACTGGTGAGTTTTACATTCAGCATTGTAATACTCCACATGATTTATGTAAGCCAGCTTGAAGTGTTTGGCACTTTCTAAAAAAATTTAGGAGCAGCTTCTGTTCTTCAGACCAAGCAACTAATGATCCTTTGTGGTGGCTGACAGCATTTCCAGGCTTTTACCAAAGAGGAAAGTGTAATTATTGTCATTGTTTGCTGAGCACTGCTTTTACAACCTCCCAAGTCATGGATTGCCCCATTGATTCCCTTTTCCTAATAACTATGTTGGGAAGAAATGCAGCCCTCTTCCTCTGTGCTTCGGGGGACACGGGGAAGGTACAGAACAAGAAAAGCATTCTGAATGTTCACAAAAAGGTAGGAATGTGAAATAACTGTGTCTGAAAATTTACACTGTGTTTCAGAATAGTAATCAAGTGTTTGTACAATATGGATTTATGAAGGTAGATTGCTGCAGAGTGCTGAATGTCCCTGCAGACACCCTCCTGAATACTTCCACTTCTCAGGATACAGAAATTTCAACACATGAAGATTGAAGCTAAAGCTTTCACAAGAGCCAGGCCCTCTAAGAAGCCAAAGAATTCAGAGACAAAATCAAGTGATGGCAGCCCAAAATGTTAACCCTTCCATCCAGAGGGGCAACCAAACTGGAACACAGAGTGAGGGGATTTGAAACAAATCCATTCCTCTGGCACACTGGCAGGGGAGCACAGCTACACATCTGAGGGGAAGCCCACCAAAGTTTCTTTATCTCTGCAGCAGCTCAGAGGTGTATTAATTAATTTACTCAAGGCCATTTATAAAAGGGAAGACACATGTGAGCACTGAGCCTCAGTAGCCTCCAGAGAAAGGTATATACCTAATTTCTTATGGAAATGGAGTTCAGCCCTCTGAGGCACTGACATTTCCTCTTCAAACTACTGGCTGAGCAAAGCACAATGGGACAGCTGCTCGCCTGAGCATGTAAAACTCTGCATTTTGAACCAACCCATGATGCTGTGGGGGTGACCACAACCCTACTGGTCACTGGGGAAAGCTTTCCCAGCTGGTGACATCTCCCTGAGGGCCAGTTTTGTGGTAACACCTCTGCTGCAAGGAGCAGTCTGTGCTCTGAGCTGTCAGATGACCTGTGTAGAGTCACACAGGTGATTGCAATGGCAGGTGTGTGTTTACATATGATCCTTCCACAGATATATCTGTATTTTTCTGGAGATCAAGAGGCTGCTGGACACATACCTGCCTGATTCCAAGAGAAAGGTCAAGAGCAGTTCCTCTGTGCTTACCTCACTCTTTGGAACAGCTGCTGCTTCTCACACCTTGTGCACAGTTAATTCTAGTCAGGTTTTGGCCCTGCACCTCCCTCCCCTGCCACCAACACCAGGGCACTTGAGAGCTCCCTGGAGGCATTTGGCAGTCCCCAGCATCCTCTCAATCCCACTGGGGGACTGGACTATTAATAATGTCCTGTACGATATCAGCCATCCCAGCTACATCCCCAGGTCTATAATCAGCTATAGGAGTAGGCAGCCTTTTCTCAGTGACATTTCCATTCCAGTTGCATCCCTCGCTGGCACTCCTGTGACATATTTACATGTTTACACCTGTCTGTCTATGCCCTGCTGCCGTGGTACCATTTTGCATTAAGCAGCTGACGGATTAATCTGTGTATTAAGAACAAGGTGTTTGAAGGCTGGGATCCCAATTTACCTGGTGTGTTGGAAGAGTTTTGTCAAGTCAAAATGTCTGTTACTTTCTATATCTGCAAAGGAAGAGCTCTGTGGAATGATTGTGGTGTTTTATTACTCTAGGTATATACCCTGACATCCTTTGGGTTCTCCCTCAAAGAGCTGACTGATTTTCCCCTACTGAGAGAGCGAAGGCTGGGAGAATTGGGATTGTTTAGCCTGGAAAAGAAAACATTTTGGGATGACCTCATTGTGGCCTTGCAGTGCCTGAAGGGAGCCCACAGGAAAGATGGAGAGAGACTCTGGACAAGGGCCTGGAGTGACAGGACAAGGGGGAATGGCTTCACACTGACAGAGGGTAGGTTTAGATAGGATATGAAGAGGAAATTGTTCCCTGTGAGGCTGGTGAGGCCCTGGCACAGGTTGCCCAGAGCAGCTGTGGCTGCCCCATCCCTGGAAGTGTTCCAGACCATGTTGGATGGGGCTTGGAGAACTTGGTTGAGTGGAAGGTGTCCCTGCCCATGGCAGGGACAAAGCAACCTTTAAGGTCTCTTCCAGCCCAGGCCATTCTGTGGTTCTCACATCACTGATATTGGAACAATCCATAAGTATTTCTCTTGGTTATTACTGACAAAGTAGGAATACTGCCATTGTTCGCTTTTTAAAAGAGCAGAAACTAGAATACACAGAAATTATCTGATATTTACAAGCTCAGACAGGTTGGACTTTTCATGTTGCACTGTCTGGATCAAGGAAGGCCACCTGTAAAATTGTTTGAAAGTTTTATCTATCAATGAAAAGCATGAATTACAGGGAAATAAAAACAATACCATCCTAGAGATAAAGCTGTAGTGGGGTAAATAATTTCCACAAAAGCTGAAGTATTTTTTCATATTATTCACTGTGTAACTCTGAAAATTGCCCAAAGTACAAAGAAATCTAAAGGTCATGTCCATAGCTGAATAAATAGCTTGACTTGACTGGACCTGTGCTTATTCTACAAAAAGCAGAAGATTTGCCCAGATCTTTGCACTTGCATATTTTTTCCCTCAGAAGTAATTTGCAAACAGAAGAATAGAAAGCTCCAAAAGTAAAATGTGGTAGTGGGTAATTAAGGCTGATAAACTGTGTATTAGCTAATCTTTTCATTACTGTTTGTTAATAGCAGTAGGGCTAAGCAGCAAACAAATTAAATTTGCAGCTGAATTTGGAGGGGATGCAAGCAGCAGTGAGTGAAGAGAAATACCATCTCTGCTGGGGAGATGGAGAAATAAAACATTGGCAGAAAATTACAAAATGAATGCTGAAGTAGAAATTAAAAGCTTGTGCGCTGGAGAAATATTGATATTGAGCAGTGATATACAGAGGGGAAAAGAAACTTAGAAAGGAGCAATACCTGATCAGACCCAGGAATGATCTAAAACTTTGGAAAAGCGCAGTATTTAATAAATGCAAATACCAGGGCATTTAATTGCAGAGCTGGAAGGGAATTTCTGCTTCTTGTAACACAGCAGTAAAATTGGGAAAGTTGCTTGAAAGTTGGAAGGTATTGTCATACAAAAAGAAAATCAGGAAGGAGAAGCAAAAATGACTGAAAGGGTTGTAAAACTGACCTTTGAGGAAATTGCCTTGAAGGTGCAAGCATTTGCCTTGAGCTGGCAGAAGGGGCATGACAGAAAACCCAGGGCAAAGATCTGGATGGTGTAAGCACTGGGGAAAGGGAACATTTGCTTTAGGGTGGGGCAAAGGAGTGCAATCAGGAAAACTGGGATTAAGCTGAGGAAAGGGAAGTTAGGCTGATCATCAAAAGCAGTTTTCAAGCTCTGCAAGATGTTTGTAACAAACCCAAAGCCACACCAAAGAGGCCTGGGTTTCGTGTTTCCTTGCAGCACTGGAACTCCATTTAAGTCTTTTCTTGAAACAGTTTGAAGATCCATTAACCTTTCAAGTCAACCTGGACCTACTTTGCCTCAACCAGGGCTGATTAATTGTTTTGTATTAAAGTCAGGCAGTAGTTGCAGTTCCTCTTATTTTTGTCAGAGAGATGCTTTGAGGGCTTAAGCTGTCCATAATTAAAGCTGAGAGCAGCCTTCCAGATGAAATTCACTTCTTTCACCTCCCCACATTTCTGGGGGTTTCAAGCCTGGCCTTGTAACAGATTGTCCTGATTGTTCTATTTAAACATGCCAGAGGTGGATTTTGTTTAACTTGGTATCAGGAAGAGAAAAGGAAGCACCTCTCAGATTATCAGAATTTTGTTAGGCTATGAAAGAACAGACTCCTGGAGGCCCTGTGATGCTGGATGGTCTGACATGTTTTTACATTTACATTGCCACATTACAACTCATTTTTTTAGGGGGAAAAAAAAAAAAAACCAACAACCTGCAGAAAAAAGAGAAGTTTTAAACCACTATTTGTTAGTTTTTCTGATATTAGGAAACTTGAAGGGAAAACTGTTTTCAGCTTTGACTTTCAATATATCATTATTTTGCAGGATTTTACATTGAAAGCAAAAGAGTTTCTGATTTTTTTTTTTTGTTTCAGAAGCTGAAAACACCTTCTGTCATTTTTAACATCTGATTTCCTTTTTCTTTTTTGAAGTAAGGAAAACAGTGAAATGAAGCAAACAGAATAAAGCAAGGGCTGCCAATTCGAAATTGTTAGAGTCTCATTATGAAAAATCTTGTATTCCTAAGCCTGATTCATGGGTACAGGCAGGACTTGCATCCACAAGGAAAAAGAAATACAGAGAGTATAGGGAATGCTAATTAGAAATGCAGTGAGGTTTTGTTTGGGTAGAATTAAAATAGATCCTGAAGTTAACCTGAGATATTTCTGTCATTAAAATTTAGAAAAGGGGATTTATTTGTTTTTCTGAGAGCTCTGCTGTGACCCTTGAATGCAGATATTTGCACTGAGGGTATAGAATCACTGAATCACAAAATCATTAAGGCTGGAAAAGACCATTAAGAGCATCGAGTCCAACTTGTGACTGACAACCACCTTGTCACCCAGCCCAGAGCACTGCGTGCCACATCCAGTCATTCCTCGGACACCTCCAGGGAGGAGGACTCCAGACCTCCCTGGGCAGCCCCTTCCAGTGTTAAGATGGCTGAGAAGGAACAACATTTCTGCTCTGGAGTTTGTCCCAAGCACTGAGCCTTGCTGGGGAAGAGCTGCTTCGTTTCACCCAGAACTGCACCTGTGTTTGCTTTTCCAGAGCCCGTGACTCCGCGTTTCCCTGAATCCACGCAGAAATACATCCACGGCCACACTGTGAATCAAAGCCTGCTCTCTGAACTGCCTCTCCCTATTCCTCAAAGGTTCACAACCCCCCAGATAAAAAAGTCTTGGTAGGCTTGCAGGTGCAACGTATCTGATGCCGTGTTCCTAAGAAAAGGACCCCAGGCCTCATCCAAGTATTTTAAAACCACTGTAGGAACTCAGTGAAATCAGCATTAATTGGACAAAGCTTTTGTACAATCAGAGAGGCAGGGGATGACAATGTAACTAAATACAGCTGATGTTTGAACTTCACTTTAACATACGCACAGCATGCTGCTGAATTGTTTCCATCAGAACTGTGGTGAGAAATTAGCATTGCTGTGTATAATTAATATCTTTTCCATGCCCTTTGCACAGGTGCAGTAGCTTGCAACCAGCTTAAAATGATGTTTTAAAATTCATTATCAGAGAAAAAGGAGTCCTGTATTTCTGATAAAACACAAGGTTTTTGGTGGGGGGAAATGTTAGAAGTTTGCTTCTTTACAAAAGATGTCAGACTTTACAAACAGCTTTGTAGAGAAAGAGCTTGTCTGTTCTGACCAGTTAAATAAGCTGGTTAATAGGAGACATCACCTCTACCAACAGCTTCTCTCAGTCAAATCATGAGGGCTCTCCTAGAGCTGCTCCCAGGTGCAAAGTGAGACCTTTGAACCCCTCTTATGTAGAAGAGCTCACAAATACATGCCCATGATAGGCTTGTGTTTTTTCCCATTGCATCTGAATCTTTGAAAAAGCCATTTGCATGAGTTTATAGCAAATTGTTTATACATAGGCCTGTCCTGAGGGTAAGGACTGTTCTGGCAAATCCAGCTCCTCTGCATTTTTTTCCTGGTAGAAATCTGCCTGAAAAGGAACTTTGCTTGGGAGTCCCCCAGTTCATCGATGTGCATGTGGATAAAATTTCCTGTATGCAATTCTCCTCGAGATGTGGAAGTGTTCCAGTTTTAACTCTCAGTTCACACTTTGCCATGAGTTTGACTATATTTGGAGATTAATGCTCAAGGGTGGCGAGAGTATTCTGGTCCCAGTCTAGCAGAATCGCCCCGCTACAGTGCAGACTGCTCACACATTCATGGTTGAATGCTCTGCTAATTTCCATCCAAAATGTCCAATAGTTTGCAAATTAGGATCTCTAGAAGCCCTTCCAAAGTCAAAGCATGATTTCTGTGTTGTCCCACTATACTAATGCAAGCTCTGCACCTCTGCCAGGTCCAAAACTCATCTGAAAATGGCCTTGGTTTTTGGAAACCATGGTGGTTTTTCTTATCTTTCAATCCAGATGCCATTTTGCTGTTGATACAAAATGCATTCCCTGCTGCCCCTTGCCAAAAATCCTTGAAAGGGGAATTTTAGAGCTGGGAGTACTTTAACACATGCTGTCTCTCACCCAGCATATGATCTCCAGATATTTGACAGAAAAGAGAAGTCTTAAACTGGGCATGTGAAGGAGGCAAATGAGATGTACTACAGCTGGCCTGACCTCTCCTTATACAGTCAGTAACTTGTACGGCTTTTTAGAAAATCCCTTCTTACTGAAGAAATTCTGGTTGTGAAAAAAATCATAGAAGGGCATGATAGAAGTAATTCTCGGGGTATGAGAACCAGGAATGGAAAGAGTAATTTTTTTAGCAGACTTTTGGTCACTTCTTTTCAGATGCACACTTTATACATTTCACAAAAGGATCCTACTCACATCTAACCACACCAAAATTCACAGAATCACAGTCATTGAATGCTTTGGGTTGAAAGGGACCTCAAGGATCATATAGTTCCAACTTCCCTGCTAACAGAGGGTAAGAGAAGGCTGCTGTTGTTTTACAGTTTGGAAAGTGAAACCCAGGCAGGTTGTGTGACTTTTCCTAAGTCACGCAAGTCAAAGCTCTCATGGGAAGAAAATGGGAGAGTGGTCTTTCAGACCTTCCTCTCGTGAGGTCTGGGCTGGCCTAGGTTAGTTCTACACACTGGATTAGCCTCTCCCTTCAGCTTCTTCCCCGGACTCTGCTGGCCTTAACCAAAGCTGGCCAAAATCAAAAGTAATTCTCTGCCATGTTTCTCCCTACTGAAGTGGTAGAAAAGGGAAACAGTCCTTACTCGAGTGAAATCAAAAGTAACTGGGAAGCAAGCAGAGGGAAGAAAAAAGATGTGGAAAGCATTGCCAAAGGTGTCCGTGGCTGGCTCATGTGCAACATCTCAGGTGCCTTGAGGAATTAAGAATAACTTGGACTGAGCTTTAAAAAAGGACCAGGCCAATGTAAATCGGCTGTAACAGTTCAGTAGTTTTCCCCAGGAACCGACAAAACAATCAAGGGAAGGATTTTTAATTCTGCACATAGGAAAAGCCTGGTCCTAGACTTCAATTTGCACAGTAGAAATCCCTGATTAAAAAGGAGCCAAACACTGTTGTGCTTCAGGAAGTAGGAGAATTAGGGATGCTTACTTTGGACGATAGTGTAACTTTACAGCCTATACGAGGGGAGATGCACAGCTGCATCTCCCCAGGAGCGGGGAACTGAATATATTGTGAGTCAGTCACAGTTCCTCCCTATCTTCCCTCCACCGCCACTTGCACTCCCTTTGCTCTGCTACAAAAGTCAATTACTTCATCCTCATCTTTTTCTTTCCCTTTTTTTTTTTATTTCATGGAGCAGTTTACTCTCCCATGCTCCCAGCCAGCTCTTTTGGCGAGCGAGGAAGCGGAGTGGGGTGAAGCTTGGGCTCTCTGCACTTCTGTCATCTCAGCATCCCCTCTCCACCCACTTCCTCTCAGCAGGGAGTATTGGGTGAGCAGTCCCTGCTCCTCTGGCTACAGGAAGAGTTTTTCTGAGCAAGCTCAGCTTGAATAGCCATGGGAGCAAAGCTGGGGAAGAGGGGGGACAATCCTCCCTCCCTTTTATATTCCTGACTAGGTACCAGCACTAGTGTGGTGAGTAGCAAGAGCATCCTGTGTAAATTCTGAGGTGAAGGCCTGTGTTCAAATGAGATAGGATATTACTAATGCTGGAAAACTGGGAAGCATATTCCCTGAGACCTGTGAAGGACCTTCCTAACCTGCTCGCAGTCTGTTACCAGAAAATATGGAAAGGAGCCCACTGCAAAAACAAAACAAAGCAATCACATCCTTAGGAACTTTGGGGAGGCAAACATATGGGGGAACTTTTTACAGAAGGTGACAGGTCAGTCAATATCTTGGGATAACTGCATGTAAAGGGGATAAAAAGTTCTCAGGCCTTTTTGACAGTGAGAACACAATGAGCTTTGCTGAGCTACACACAGGAGTAAAGGGCTTTTTTGATGGAAAGCAGCTTTTCCTGTGGCTGGAACTGATGGGAAGCCTACATATATTCAGGAGATATCTCCTGTGCCCTCCCAGGAAAAGACAAAACCACACACAAGCCTCTTTTGTGTCCTGTGCTCCCATCATCTCACCCTAAACCAACATCTCTGGGCTGAGAGCCCCTCAAGCCTCAGAAATTTCTTCCTTGACAGTGTCATGAAGGCCTTTCTTGTCTGCATTTATATCAGGGCACAGTTTGGGATGTCAAACCTCCAGTAGGGCTTTGATTGAGATATAGATGAGTGGAAAGCAGGAGAGAACCTGGCAGGTCAAGCCTGGGGGATTCAGACTGTCTGGACCATGGAACTCAAGGGCATGTGCAGAAGTTGGGTTAACAAGCAAAATACTTTGCTAGAGTTATCCAGCAAAGATAAAACATGTATTTTTAGACTGCTAGAAATTAGGGAAAATTGAAAAGGATGTTTATTCCCATTTTGAATTATTAAATCATATTATGCTTGGAGGCAGTTGAGTATATGCAACTCTTAAAAATTAAAGCTTGAGGCCAAACTCTGCTTTTGGTCACGCAGAAAGCAGGCGACTGCAGACTGAGTTGCATAAAACTGAGGTCATAATCTGGCATAAAGTCTGAGCTGGCTTGTTTTTCTCTTCAGCTAATGTCAGTACTGGTAAGCTGTTATGAGGGAATCCAATAGGGAATGGGTCAGGTGTTAATGCTCACAATCAGCATGATTCCAATAAACCAGAGGAATTTAGGAAACAATTCTGTGTCCTCTGCTTAAAAGTTGCTTGCATAGACCTAAAGTACTCTGTAGACTTAAAGTAACTCTGCAGACTTGTGTGGTACTGCTTCAGATTTACCTGGATGAAGAAAATGTGGCTGTTTATGGAAGACCTTTCCGTGGCAGGTCTCTAACAATACTGAAAAATGGAATATACAAATATCTAAACAACAAGCTGGTAAAACAAAATTATCTTCTTGTCCTCTTTCCTGTGCTCTATCACCAAGTTGAAGCTAAGATCAGCAGTTCACCAAATTCTTTCCTTTTCCTTAAATTTGGGAATAATACTGAGTTTAGACAGTGAAACTGGTTGTGCTGGTCTACATCTATGTGGAAGAAAAAAACAGCATTACTGCAAGAAAGGAGACTAGTTCGTCTACATTCTAGCAGAAGAAATGCCTTTAATGCAGGTATCACTCCACAAAATTGTATTGTAACTTCATTGCCTTCCTCCTAACCTGCAATTTTTGGCAGTGAAAATGAGAGTTTTATACATGGTGTAAAGACAATGAATGATCTCTCAATTTTCTTTAATTTGTTTCTTACTGAAGAGAAATTTTCGTACTACAGTAAGGTCTCAGGTTCAAGATTTGAAATTGAAGTTCTGGATTAGTGTTCAGTATTTTCCTTCAGGAGACAGAATCTGAAATACCTAGCAGGGAGGCTGAGGAACAACTTGTTTAAGGACTGTTTTGTACTGAAAAGTCCTCACTTTTAAAACTCCTTGTGAAAGCAGAAGAGAATACAGAAAAGGGGTTTTAAACTGTTACTATTGAACCTAAAGAGCATAGCCCTTAAAATGTTAGTAGCTCTTGTCCTTTGTGTTCTGGGAAGGCAAAATTGCAGCCCAATGAAAATGGAACAAACCAAACCCCACAAACACCATTGTTAGGAAGGTGGAAAGAAGAATAAATAATGCTTATCCTTTGGAGCACAGGCAATGGTTGACTGCCCTAAACAAATACACAAATAAATAGGAATTGTATTCCTTTTGAAACTTCTATGGTTGTAAATTTCCTTATGGAGTGCCCTGTCATTTTCTTTCCTGAAAACATTCATGCTCCCTGCTTTAGTTGTAACGTGTTCCATATGTCACATCGCCTTTGTACGAAACAGTTCAGACTCAGCTCTCCTTTCATCCCCCTGACCTAATTTTAAGGTCTTACTGCTGTGGAGGACTCATCTGGATCAGTTTGATCAGACCCTCCTATTTTATAAATGCCATTTAACACGCCACAACTTTTTTTCCCCCTTTTCCATAACAATAAGCCCAACCAAGTTGTTCTTTGTTAAGTGTTGCTCTTATAAACTCCCTTAAATTCTACCTCTAATTGAACAGTGCTCTCTGACTCAGTTCATTATTGTACTGCTTGCTTTCATTCAAGTGAATTTTTAAAGTAATGCAACACAGAAGCTTAATTATCCTCTAGTTTTCTTGGTATTCTCTGGAGTAAATGCCAAGGAAGATTTGTTTTTGCTAATTTTTTTTTGCTTTGCATACAACATAATTTTTTTCCTGCTCAAACACTTCTTTTGATCTTATTTCTTGGAATAAATTGCATTTAGCATCTTCACAAGCATTTTTTTTTTCTTCATGCCTTCCCATCAGTCTTCTGTGTATGAAATGTATGTGCTTAAATATGATCCAGATTGTTCAGTTCACTAATTGAGAAATTCTCACTCTTGGTGTTCCCTGTGCCTTACATCTTTCTCTAACACTGGTTTAGACTGGGAGAAACTCTACTGCAGCTGATAAAGTGAAACATGTGCAAACTAAGCACAAGTGACAAAAGAAGGGCCACCTCTCTTTCTGATTCTGTTCTATCAGTATTCACATTCTTCAAATATTCCAAACCATAATCCTGATGCAGTGTCTTTTCAGTGGGTTAATCTGCTTGCTATCAATTCAGTTTCTGTTTGTTCTCCTGGTGGGAAAAAAAATCAAACCATTTTAAAAAGGATCACATAGAAAATTGCACCAGTTCAACCATGAAATTTTAACTAAGCCTGTAGAAAGAGGCACTGGTGTAAAGCAGAATCAGTCAGGGACTGCAATATTAGGAAAAATGTCTCAACAGAAAGGGTTGTAAAGCATTGGAACAGATTACCCAGGGAAGAGGTAGAGTCACCATCCCTGGAAGTGTTCAAAATACATGTGGATATGGCACTTGAGGACACAGTTTAGTGGTGACCGTGGAGATGCTGGGTTACCAGTTGGATGTGGTGTCCTCGGGGGCCTTTTCCAACCTTATCAACTCCATGATTCTCTGATTCCATGCTTCCTCTTCCCTCTGACACAGCCACATTGGCAGAAGACTCTGAATCTGTCTGTCAGGGAAGGATCTTCACTCTCAGTGTCTCTGCTTGTGGAAGGCAGCTCCATCTACTTATACATGATTGTGCCTCTGGTTGTTTCCAGGTGAACTCAACCTGGCAAACATGCTGTGGGCCCAGACCAGATCTACACTAGTGGTTTACTTGTACAACATGGATACAGATGTGCTGCTTCAAAGTCCTTGTGTTGTACAGCTTATGCTTGGGAAAGGGCATGGCTCTGGTGGTGGTGAAATCCTTTTTTATTTTTTTTTGGTCATGTCCTGTCATCCCATTAGAGCTTTTTTGGCAGAGGCAACTGCCTGAACTGTGGCTCTAGACAAGCCCTTTTGTTCTCCTCAGCTTGTGATTTGGTATTTTTTGAGTATTTACTGTCATGATCTTCCCACCAGGCTGAACGGTGCTCCAGTGATTCCTGTTTTGCAGGTGAAAATCTCTCTGCCAAAGACAGAAGCTGACCTGCCTGCGGTGCACAGGAGGCCTGTGGTGTGAAAGGGCTGGACTGGAAGAAGTCAATG
The DNA here is from genome assembly GCA_013398275.1 of Promerops cafer. Classification (NCBI taxonomy): domain Eukaryota; kingdom Metazoa; phylum Chordata; class Aves; order Passeriformes; family Nectariniidae; genus Promerops; species Promerops cafer. The sequence goes on along the minus strand of VZSE01009355.1, from coordinate 185,384 downwards.
CAAGCTGAGGCCAGAGAAGCTTCTGGGTTTGGACCTGCTGGTTCCTGCAGCAGCACACTTCCTTGAGTAGTACCAAAAATGAATTTTGTTTTGTGTTGTGACCTGTGGTTAGATTCTTTGGTTTCCTAAAAAATCAAACTGCAACCGAAATTCCTGCAGCAGTTTGGATGTTCTTAAATTTTTATGCTGTGTGGATTGCCTGATACCGGTGGTTCCAAGATTCTGTCTCTTGGCTGTACTTCCCTCAGGGGGAATAGCACTTCCATCCTTTTTCTCTGGCCATCTGTGAAAGTTAAACACCTTGAGATCCTCTCTCAGCAGTGGCCACGTTAAAAGTTAATTAGGAAGGACTTAGAGAACGACACACAGGCTGTATCACCACATCAGACTCACGTATTACAGAAATTGCTGGGAATTGGGTGAGATGGGCTATGGAGACATGGAGAGACACTTCTGGATTTTGCCCCATTATCTTTGTTGGAGTCTCTCAGTCTGTGCAGCACACAGCAGTTGCTTTATTCCCTCTGCCACAGCCCCAGTTTCCCCTGGTGTCTCCTCCACCAAGAGCAACTATACAAAAATATTCCTTCCTCTCTGCCATCTCTGCACAACAGCTGACAGAAGAAAGAAGAGCTGCAAAACATAGTCCCCCACTTCACATGTTGTTAAGTAGCTACTTTCTTGCTCCAGAGAAGTCCCTGAACACTTTAGCTAAGGTGGGCAAAGCAGGACAGGCTTGGAATGCAGAAAATTGAGCCAAATTATCAGAAAGCAATTGAGGTTTACATCTCTACTATAGTTTTTTTGCTTAGAGCCCTGCAAAGTTGAGGTGGTGTTGTTTGAAGTGTACAGAAGAAATTGGTGTTACTTGTACTAGAATTTTTCTGCTTGCAAGGAGTTGAAAATGCTTTAAATCACTGGAGCTTGTCTCAGGTACAAAGAACCTAACTGGGGTTTGAGCCACTATTTAAAATTGAGAAGAGGCATTCAAAACCCAAGGAGTCCCAAAGAGATAAAAGTCATGAATCTGGCAAGAAAAAACATGAGTCAATGTCAGAAAGTTTACAAGTTGACCATCTGAAAATATTTTGGGTTCAGTTCAACAGATCAAAACAGCTTATTTGACTTGAACTTTAAAACAAATAAACAAACAAAAATATGTTTAGAAGCACAAATTGTTTGATTGTTTGAAATGAACAGGCCTTCCTTCCACATGGTTTGAATTTAATTGATTCCATTTTTCTGATTCAAAACCTTTTCAGGAATTTAGGAAGACTGGGATGTATGGTGTGTTTATTACAAAGTGAGAATTTCATATGATTTCTTTAGGAAGTGTATGACTTGAAGGATAATATCATTACAGTGGAATTGTAAGATCTAACAATATTATCCACAGGATCTGAGGAACAAGGATTTAAAGGCCTTGAAAGTCCATTTTCTCTGATGATCCATGCATCTGAATTTTGTATAGAAGGCCAGATCTTCTGTAGTTTAGCAGCACTGAGTCATCCCACTGGTTTGTATCACTGTGAGGATCTGGCCCTAACCTGAAAATACTCTGATGCTTTGTGAAATGATCTCATTCAGTGAAAAAACAATGAACCTTGATTGTCAGCATGTGTCACGCAGGAGCTGGGTTTTGGTTTGATGCCAGTACACTTTTTCACCTGTTCTGAAATTGGCAACTTTATTTCTTCACGAGAAATTAAAAAACAAAAAAATCTCTCTTCTCCTCCCTCCTACCCATCTTTGCTCTTCTCCCAGCTGTCATCACTGTTTACAGTTTGAGTAAGTGAAAATATATATTTACAAGTAGAGCTTACTGCTGTGTTTGCTGGTAGAGACTGCCCGAGGGCTTATCTGGGAATCGAGCTCCCAACTCCATCCAGAAATACACCCCCGCCTTTCATCAGCCATGCCCCTCTCTGGCCCTGTTTTCTTAAGCTGGGTGTTCAGTCTTTTCTCTTGGATTCTGATCTTTTTGGGAGGGAGGCTGGTTGCCCTTGCCAGGACGTGAGCGCTGTTGGATATCGAGCACTAAGTGATGCTCCCATCTCTCCCTAGCAGGGAAGGCCAACCCTCCTGCCCTTATCCAGCATCTCTTGCTTGGAGAACCTGCAGGCTGGATTAACTGAGGCCACAGAGCAGGAGAAGTGTCATGTGCCTGCCCTGCAGCTGACTGGCTTCCCCTCGTGGGGCTGTGTGTGAAAGCAGGCTTGGGAGAAGGTTTTGTTTTCAGCCGCAGCCTCGTGCTGTGGCCCTTCTCCCAGCTGGACACGCGCCCATCGGACAATCCCACAGCATCCTGGTTGCCTGCCAGCCCCAGATGCCAGAAGCATGTCCCCATTTCCTCTCCCTTTACACGAGGAATTCTGCAGGGTCTCGTTCACTACAACACGGAAAAGTTGTGTCTCACACAGTTTGGGGGCAGTGAGGGCAGAACCTGACCAAGGCCTCCAGATGTTATTGCAATAGTAATTAAAAATGCACCATAACTAAGTGAATGATGTACAATACATTTAAAATTGTGTTTTTCAAATGCATTTATAAAAATGTTGCCAACACCCATGGTCTTATCATAACTAGGATTCAGCATTGTGCAGATTGTGTTTGTGCCATTCCAAGTGCTCAGGACTTTGAGTCCTGCTGAGACCAAGGAAAAGATCATGCTTCTTGGAAATTTTGCAGGATTTCTCCTCAGAGGTCAGCTAGGCAGAAAGGAGTGTCCGGTCGTTAAGTCACTAACCTGTGTTGAGCTCCTTACTCCCCTGGGAATTGCCTTTATAAGTTTGGGAAAGACATTAAGGACTTGTTTATGCTTCTAAAATTAACTTAATTTTATTTTGTCCTGAAGCATTACTGATAAACATGTAGCTGCTACATGTTGCACCAGTAAAGACAAAACATGTTCATTTTAGTCTGAGGTGTGTTTGCCGAAGTTGATTCAGTAGCACAGTTGAAAGGGTTGTTTTCTTGTAACTAGAATGCATTTAGTGGTTCTGAGTTAAAAAGAAGAATGAAGCTATTTAAAGCTACTTTTCTACCTGTGAAATGGGAGTGAAAGTAGTTAATCCCAATGATACTGTTAAGATACTGTGATTACTGTAAAAACTGAGAGGTTATATTTGTGGTGGGAGCTGCTGTGGGAGATGAAGATAGTTCTGTACCCAAGGTTCCCTGGATATATTCAAGTATGGGCAAAAATATATTTAGATATTTGTCTCAACTGCACATTTCACTCATCTGTGTCACAACAACTAAAAATAAAAACTAGGGAAAACTAGGTTTTTGCGGGCCATTATTTCCCTAGCTGCAGAATATCTGTAATAAAGGTTTGCATGAACAAAGCTGCAAATGGTGCTGCCAGACACAGACCTGGGAGACTCATTATTGATGCAGGCAGTGATGAAATGGTCTATGGGTAGCTTGAACAGTGCTTGAGAAAGGTGTGCACCCACTCAGCCCCCACCTCCGAGGGGGTGGGTTTTGCTGATGTTTTAGTAGATCATAGGATCACAGAACCACATAACTGCCTGGAAGGCACCTTAAAGATCATCTCATTCCAAACCCCTGCCATGGGCAGGAACACCTTCCACTATCCCAGGTTGTTCAGAGCCCCATCCAACCTGGCTTTCACATATTTTGGCTTGTCTATGTAAATCATGATACTGATTTTGCTAATAAAATTTATCCGGACACTAATTTTTGATCCCAGCTCCTTATTTGTTTTTACAAAAGGCCATGCAGTATCAATTTCAGTTTAAAAAAAAAGTAACCCTCTTAATTCTCTGTAAAGTATTTACATAGCCCTGTGTAACCATGGAAACCTTGTGTGCTGACTCCCTTTGTTATCAGGGTGAAAATGTTTGGGGTGATCACAGTAATGAAGTTTTCTTGTGGATCTGCTCCTCCTACATGTAAAACCTCACAGTGATGGCTTAGACAAGATCTTAGTTCAAGAAAGACTATAAATGTGTTCATTTCCTTTCAGTGAATAATCTTCAGAAAAAAAGGGGGAAAACCAGTATGGATAGGCAGGATTTCCAAACTCTGATAGAACTGCTCACCCCCTCAATTGACAAAGATGTTTTGCTGCCTTTGCAGCTTTCAGGATGAATAACCAAAGAGCTCTCTAACACTCCGGGAAGTGACAATGACTTTAAAGTCCCCATCCTTCGACAGCCTTAGAAAATGGCTCAGCATTTTTAGACAGGAAAGGTATTTGAGGAGAATTAATGGGATGAGTGCATCTACCAGCTGGAAAAGTCCTGCTCCTACGTAATCTGTCAAAGACGCAGCTTCCCTGGAATGTGGGATTGATAAAAAAGACAATCCGGTTTTTTATTCCCTACAAAGATAAATTGGAACACTAAGGGATTTAGCACATGCTGTCTGTGTAGAATTACCTTTAGCTGATAATTTTGTTCTGAAAAAAAAAATGTCTCTTGGTTAGGGATAGAATCACTGCAGTATTTCTGCAAGTCCTCTCCTCCCATTTTCACAATAGCTCACACAGGAAAGCATCAAAGTTGTATCTAGTTCCTAAAGTATGTCAGTGAGAAAAAACTTACTACCCTAAAAATGGACATAGAGAAGTAAATTACAAGTATGAATAGTGTTAAGTAGTCATAGTTTCACTGATCCCAAAAGCAGACTGTCCTTGTTCTCCTGTCACACAGCTTACATGACATAATCAGAGCCTGTGATCCTGTGGTTTTTTCAATCTTTTATGACTTTTTCTATCAGTCATTGGTTTCTAATTGACAGCCAGAAACATGAACCATCAAATGAATACAACTCGAAAAAAAATCCAATTAATGAGCCTCCATGCACTTTCTCAATATGATTTTAGCTATTTTCATGCTTCTAAGCAAACAGCTGTGCATCCTGCATGCAGCACATCTCAGGACCAGTCTAGCTAACAAGAAGTTAGTGGGAGTCTATCTGTCTGTCTCCTTTTGGAGAGATGGAATTGGACTGATAAAGCTGTCAGAAACACTGGGGAAACCTTTGGGAACACTTACTCAGAATTACTTAATGAGTCAGGATGAAAATACACAATCCCTCTGGTATTCCCTAATCCTTTGTGTTTTCAGTAGCACCAAATGTTAAGATATTGGAGACTGGAATTTATCCCCTAAACCCACCAAACCCACAGCAAGACCAAGCAGTGGGGGCTCTCATCTCTTCACATCATTCATCTCAATGCTCTGTCAAGGACACCCTAAATTCTGGGAGGTGAGAAGTGAGATTACTTGTGTTTCCTCCACCTTGTGCTCCCCAGTACTCCCTGATGTGGCATCCAAGGTGGCACAGGTCACCAGTTTGTGAACCTGAACTATCCAGTGTAAACGGTCTTCTGCATCCTCAGGCTAAACTCTAACTTCTGTACTTTCAAATACACAACCTCACCTCATTCCCACTTTGAAAGCCTGGGAATGTGTATGAATCCAAAATCTTGGCAGTCTGTAGATATATGAACACACTTTCAATATCTTTTCCTTTCCTCTCTAAAGCACCTCTTTTTTTCCTCCAGGGTTAATGCACTCAGATTGTAATTTTTTATTTATTTATTTTTTTTAACCAGAATTCTCCCATGAAAATGGCAACTTTATGACTGTCTGTCACTCCTATTGGAGCTTGACTGTCTGCTGCAGTGTCTGACTGGTGGCTGGCCCACTTGGCACCCTTAAATTGTGCAGCAGGGACTTCTGAAATAACAAATCAGGGTCCCATTTGCTTGACAGCCCTCGGTTGTGACTGAACCATCACAGTGTGGCACGGAAAGAAAAATGCTACTTTATATTTGAACCATCTGGAAGCAAGGATTTCAACAGACATGAATGAAAGTTTCCTTTAAAAGGAAACACGTGAGTCACTCCACACAGTTCATCTTTCAAAATAGTGCCCTGAGTAGGAAATCACAACCACTATGCTTTGCAAAGCTCGAAGAAAATAAGAAGAGCTAAGAAAAAATGAAGTTAATTGAGAATGAATATTGAAGGAACGCCTTTAAAATAAAAAGAAGATGTAATTCTTTAAATAGATCATGCTAATTACCTATGTATAATACTTATATTTAACAATAAAGGACATTCATCCAAGTGCAAGCAGTCATAAAAACTAGTAACATTTTCATTAAAACCAGACTAAGTTTGTCTTCATATTAAGCCCATTACACTGCAAAAGTGTAATTAAATGAATTTAAGCAACTTTATACCTCCTAACTTTTTTTTTCATCTGGGGCTACTTAGTAAGCCAGCATCATTGCAACTGTTTCTTGTTTTTATAAATGCAAAGCCAAACCCCTAGAGGAGAAACTCTTTCTTAGAAAAAAATTTCCAGCATTAATTTTTACCTGAAAATTCAGTTTTCCAGGATTTACTCTGTGTGCAGGGGTGAGTGGGCTCCTTTTGTTGTTGTTGTTATACAGTGCACGCAAGAAGAGACATGGAGCTTCAAACTTCTGCTACACTCAGAAAGAAAAGAGGTGGAACAGATTTAATTGCCTGGATCCTATGTTTTCAAAGGATCTCTCGTATTTTTAAAGATTTGCATTATCAACAATAATTATCAATCTTTTGTTTTATTTCCTGCTAGAAGTGATTGCAGGAGGCTGGGTGAAATATCCTGTTCCCATATCCCAGCTCTGGGATCAAATGGATATTTCACCTTCTGAAGTGATTCCATCTTGCAGTTGAAAGCTGTATCATCTGGGAAGACCACAGGCCATGGTGTGGTCTGTAGAAGTTTCTCTTAAAGTTGGCAAATCTTCAGGTTTCCCATCCAGTTTTGGGTGTGGTTTGTGTGCTTTTTTTGGTGTTTTTTTTTTTTTTTTTTGGGGGGGGGGGGGGGGGGTTTTTTTTTTTTTTGGGTTTTTGGTTTTTTTTTTTTTTGGTTGTTGTTGCTGTTGTTTTTCACATTGCCTTCATTTGACTCCAGTTGGCACACCAATAAATTAGAGGCATCCCGTTTTGCCTCACAAATCCTAATAGCCATAAGGACTGTAATTAATGAAGTGACTCCCACCTCGGCAGAATGAGACGGCTTTGACTACATTACCATGATAATCAACAATTAAGTTGGCATTTGCCAGCCATAACCACAGATGTCTTCTTTGAAGTGTGGGAGAAACAGCACTAATGTCAAATACCACAGTGTAGGAACACTTGGCATGCAAGACCAGCACAAGGAAATAGAGCATTTGGCCATGTTCCTGGAAAATACTGTGATGGAAGTGACATAAATACATAATTAGGAGAATCCATACATCAACAAGCTCTGCACCTGCTCTGCTGTAAAGGTGTTGGGGAAATCACAATGCTTTTCATTGTTCTTCAGCTCTTCTGCTGTGGAGGTATCTGAAACAAACACATCCCTGACACTGATTTTAAGAAGGCTGCTGAGAGGCCCTGCTTTGACTTTGATCTCTATGTGTACAATAAGCAGAGCCACCCCAGCATTGCCTTTGAGCAAAGAACCACCTTTAAATCACAGTCCAGTAGTAGTGCTCATATTTGGCTTGTGCACGTCTTGCTCAGTTCCAGTACAGTAAGTTCAATAGGCCTGGAGCTGAACTGCAGCACAGCCATTAATCAAAAACCCTATAAAATTGAGTTCCAGGAATTTATAAATGCATAATACAAATATGAGCTGTGGGACTTTTTTCTGTAAACACTCCATCTCAGTGATGCTTCTTGTCTCCCCAAGCACTAGCCAGCATAACTTGTTCTTGATTCCAATCTGCCTCAACATTTTACCTTGCTTTGAGCCTGCTTTCCAGTTTCCACAAGCCTTGGGAAGAGGAGAGAGCAAGAAAATTATCAGCATCCCAAAAGCCCACCTATTTTTTTCCACGGGACAAGCAGGCCATGAACCTCTAGGTCTGTGATCAACTGTTTGCCTAATTTCTGGAATAAGACGGACAGGACTGGATCCCCCCAACCCACATGCCAGCAGCTTGTCCATTAAACATATAAAGAAGTTCAGTGTAACCCCAAAATCCACCAAAATACTTAGGAATCTCTCCACTAACTTCATCTGGATTGGTCTTTAGGGTTCTAGTATCTTTGCTTCCAGAGTGGTCAGAAAAGAAATAGTACTTCTTACTTTCTCTGAAGGCAGGTTCTATCTGTTTGTGCTTTCCTTTTGTATGAAAACTCTCCACTCCGCTCCTTCAGTCCTGTAATGTGTTAAATCCCCAGTTTTAGCTGTCACAGATTAAAGTCTGACACTGGAACTTTTTTCCATTGGTTCCACCTTCTTCTGAGACCTCTTGACCTTCAGAATTGCTTCTGGGTGATTATTTTGGAGAGGGCTGAACATGGAGATCACTTTCTTTGCCTTCCAGGAGTGACCTGCAGAGGACTTTCCCAGTGAATTAATTTGCTTTCATGTACTCTGCAATGCTCTGTTGTGCCTTATCCAGACTGTGATGGCATAAGCACATGTTGGTCTCTGACTCAAAAAGTCTTGTCAAGTGGAGAGAGGAGTTTTCTTGTACGTGTTCGGGGTTTTTTTAGTTTGCTTTTATCTTGGCACATAAGCACACCTCAGTAATTCATAAAGCACTGAAGATATTCATTGTAGCCCAAGTAAATGGAGCCGATGTTTAATTTTTCATTTTTAAGTGCTGATGCAGAACACAATACTGCACATGCAGCTTACAAGGCTCCCACCACTAGCATTTGGACTCCATTTTAAGCCTATAAATCACATGCTAAGTATAGTGCTTGTTTGGGTCTGTTAAATATTTCCTTCTGGTTTGTTCTTATCAACATCCAGTAATGATATATACATATGTCATGCAAGACAGTAAATATGCAGACATTTCAAGGAAAGATTCAGTGCCATATCTCTGCTGATTAATGTGTAAATGTTTGAAACTAGCATAAAAGCTAGGGCAGTGATAACCTCTAGCAGAGCCCAGAGGAAAGAACACAGCAGATAAATGTGCTCCTATGAAAAGCAGCAAAACTTATGTGCCACCCAGCCTCCATTTCAGGGACTCCAGTAAATTGTGTTCCCTAGTCCTGTTCACTCCCAGGTGTATTTCACTCAGTCTGAGAGGCAGGAAATTGCATTTTCATCTTTATTCTTCCGCCAGCTGTAAGCTAAACCCATACTTGAAGGCTATAGCAACAAATGCATTAGGTACAGGAATCTCCTGCCACTCTGCTCATCAGTCATTTGAACTCTATCCTTCTATTTTTCATGGTTGTACCAGATGGAGGAGGAACCTTGCCTACATGATGCAGTTGTGAGAAGCAGCAGGTGAGGCTTTGCACGGTGCTGTTGGTTCCAGCACTACCAAAAATGTAAAAATGGAGAGGGAGCTCAAGTGCTTCAACCTGAGGACGAAGTTGAATGGTGCAATTGAAAGTAAGAGATCCTAAGATTCCGGAAACCATCAATGACCTGTTCAACAAATGTGTCTTAATTTTCCAGCCAAATCCTGTTACTAGTACAGCCTTGCTACAGAATGAGACCTGCACTTGTACCTGTCTTTCTAAGTGATTGTTTCATGAGGAGAAAATTAAGATATGAGCCAAAACCCCATGAGCTCAAGTGGCCAGAACAGATTTTTGTCTCTCTTAATGTGACTATGCAGCAAGATAAGAACCACTTGGCTGAAGGACCTGGCAGGCACAGGGTGTCCTTCTAACAGCAACAGGTTGCTTAGAAAACATGCAGTTTTCATCACTGGATGCTGCTGAGAACAGGATAAACATTTATTTACAGGGAAGAGTTTGTGAATAAGAAAATGGTGATCTCTTTATTTCCATTTATGGTTCTATGTGATTTTCTTGACTGAATCTTTTACTCTATGAGATTCCCAGGGCTGCTGCAAGAGGAGAGGGAGGTGTGCTTCATGTACAAAAATGTATTTGCAAATTTATGGTCAATAGATGAAAAAACTTGCACAGAAACACTGTGATATGTTATTTCAAGTTTTGCATTAATGCCTGTTTCTGAATTCATTGTCTTTACAAACTCACTGGACCGCAGAAGATAATAGATCTTAAAAAATCCCCAAAACCTACCACCAAAACAACTGGCTTAAGTTTTTCCTAAACTTTTTTCCTTCCTTTGCTTATTTGTGACTCACTGTGTAAGAAAAACCCAGAATATGAAACTGATTCTGTACCCGTGCTGTGTATGGGCAGAAATCCAGGTTTGCCAGCCTGTCAGGGAATGCACTTAGCCCTGAGCCCGTCTTACTAAAATAGTTACTGAGATCTGGTAAACAAAATATGCAACGATGGTTTCTGAGCTTCCATGAATAATTCTATGCAACCGCGTATAATTGCGATTATCATAAATATCCTCTGTTTACATAACACCTCAGTGGATCTGCTGAATTCTCTGTGGCCTCTATACATACAGTGCCATGAAATGCAAACATAGCCTCTTCCTAAACACTCCTTAACAAACACACTGTGAAAGCTGCGTGTGGAGGGAGATACCAGCCAGGAATATCCGACCCTGGGTCTATAAGGGAAGAGCACGGAATCTTCTGTGTCTGCATCAGATACGGTGGTGTAAGAACAGCAAAAACTCTGGTAAGAATCTCACCAATACTTCAAAATTCATAGGAAACTGGAGTTGTTTTGGAAAGGTAAAACTGGCGTGAGAATTAAGCACATTTTAAAAACACTCACAGGTAACAACACTAACTGTAAGCACCCCCTCTTTGCAGAGAGCCAGCTAAGCACTCTCATAGAAGTCTAGCACATAGCAGGTGTTGAAAATGGAAATGCAATTTCCCAGCTAGGCAGACATCCAATATTTATGAGCCAAGTCTGTGGAAATAGCAAACTGCCAATAGGGACAGAATAATTTAGCGGAAAATCAAGCAAGTTTTCCACTTCAAGAGAATTTGTCATTCACCTTGTGTCCGATCCTACTCCTGCCAGTGCCTGAATGCATTGTCTGGTGCTGAAGCAATCCTACAAGACACTAAAACAAAGAGATGAACATCCCTGTGGCTAGAGCTGGTCACAGCTATGTAGGTATTTGGCAGAGCCAAGTGATGTATGGCTGAGAAAAAGAACACACACACCTGACAGGGAAACCAACCTACTGACTTGCAGCAGCACCTCACACATTTCTTAGGCAAGGTTTTAAATCCAGATTAAATGTTGTATTCACATTTTGACAATGTCATAGTTTAGTCAGACATGCTTAGAAACTTCTACCATGTTTGGGTGGAAATCATTAATAAGCAACAAAACTTGGTCTGAGATCTCTGGAGCAGGGAAATGTGACCCTTGCACTTTTGGACTGAGGTCAGAACCAGAACTGCAGAAATAGAATGGCTCTGGAAAATCATATCGTGGACACACCTCCTGCCCAGTCAAAATTTGAGGTACTTGGATTTTCCCTGTAGTTATGAGAGGAAGAGTTGATAATTGCCAGACAGAGGGATCTGCGCCTGTCAACACTCCTAACTCAAAAGTCAACTCCCAAATTTGCTTGAGAATTTCCTGTCTCCTTCTGATAAGACTCCTGTCTCCTTTTGGCAGACTCTCTACACTGAACTGCCAAGCTATGCATAACAAGCCATGTTTCATGGGTATTTGCACAAATTTGGAAACTGCTGGCACCACCACACATGGCCCAGATATCACCGGATCAATGCAGAGCATTAAGGTGTAGAGAAATGAATGAATATGTCAAAAATATTAAAATATTCAGTGAATTCCCCTTTTTCCTTCTGTCTGAAGCTCACTCTGTTACAAGACTGGGGAGGAGGCTGGACTAAGGCTGAGCTCTTGGAAAAATAGGCCCTAAGAGGAAGATGAGCTCAAAGCCGGGTCTCTGTAAGGGTGAAATTCAGCTTTGAGGACTAGTTTTAAGTGAATTATGACAGCCCTGCCACCACCCCAGTGTGTTTGTTATTCAGGCAGGCGTGCCAAATAACCTCCATGAAGTGACTGCTTTTTTTGAGCTGGAACTTATTCCTGGACAGTTTGTTGTAAGCACTTGGTCAGAGTCACAGCAAGACACTTTGGAGCCTGTTTTGGCAACGCTTCATCCTCCTTTCCCTCTTCTTTGAGCTCCTACCAGTTGCTGCCAGCAAAGATTCCGGCATCCTCAAAGATCTGCAGGCTCCCCTCTTGGAAAAGGGGAGCCATTTTGCCACGTCTCTTTTGGTGCTTGGTCACAATTACCTTACTCCTTGCTTAGCTGGATATTCCAAAACATCAGGCTGTACTGCTCAATGGGTGGAATGGGTTTGTGCCATCCTCTCCAAGACCCTCCACTTTCAAGAAGTCCCCATACAGCTACTTATTTTTACAAATTTACAATATCCACCCTCAGATCAAAGTCCAAAATTCCCTTAAAAGTGCATGAGCTTGAAGGAGTTATTATGGAAAGCAAACCAAAAAGGGGGACTGACCACTGGCAAAATTATTTTCTTTTTTTTTTTCCTGTTAATGACAAAATGTTTCATTTCTCAAACTGTACTTAATTTCTTTTTTAAAGCAGGGGTATCACCTATAAGCTGAAACTACATAGGTCAACATAAATGGAATTTTTATGTGTAAATAGAAAAGTGGTTTGTATCAATGTGTCCACAAAATTTATATTGTGGTGCTTTGGAGACAGAGGCCAAAACAGCTTTGCACCTGATCCTTGAAAAATGAAGTTTTTTTCAACTGAAATCCCTCAGAAATGTTCTGTTCATCTGAGGAAATCAGCTTATACCCCAAGAGCTGAGTGTATAAATGGAAAAATATAAGGAAATCTACTTGCTCCCCAAAACAAAAGGAACAGTGAATGAATGAGTGAGTGAATGGATGTCAGAGGGCTGTGCTGGGTTTTAGCAATGCGTTACTAATAAAAGCCAGTGGAGGAGTATTTAAATGTGCAGTACCTGGGTTCTAGCAATGCATTACTAATTACAGCTCAAGGAATCTTCCTTAAAGCATTCGTTCAAACTGGTTTGGGTGTGAATTCATTATGACACGGGCAGACCACTGCCTGACAAATTCCCACCCCAAGATATTTGCAGAGCAAGGGTTCAAAATGAAAACACACATCCCGGTGAGTTGATCCTAGTACAACCTGGCAATTCAAACACACATGGTAAAGCTGGTCCAATTCTCTTTAAAGAAGTTTAAGGGATTTTTCTGTGGTGAGCACTAGCTGTCTGTCACCTGGTATCTTCAGTGCATGACTTGAAGATTCTCACCCGATAAAAAGGCAGGACATTTTTCTTTGGGGAAAAAATCCCCACATACCCATGCCCAGTGAGAAGGGCTGCATTTTTCAGATGCACACCCTTCTACAACCAGGTGATGAAAGGAATTTACTCACTTAAAGCTCTATGTGAGTGCAAGTTCCAGCTTGTTGTGGGTGAAAGAGCCTGAAAGCTTTGGTCCCACTCTTCTCCGATAGCATGACTTTAACTCTCACCGACTGCTGATCCCTCTGAAACAGCTGAACTGATCAGCAAGTCAGATAATTGCATTTCTTTTCCAGTATCAGGCCCTCACTATAAACCTTTGAGTTTGCTGGGTTTACAGAGGCACTGAGTAAGACTGTACAAACTGAGCCATCATCACTGAAGATCCCAGGTTTACACTGTGAACAAGTGCTTCCCTCACTGCAACATACAGTAAATAAAATTAAACAGGTCAACAGATTGATCTTCCTTCTGAACTAGAAAGGAAAGTTGTCTTCAAATTATTTCAGGGCAAGTAAGCATCAGAAGACACAAAAATAAAAAGAAATAAGATGTGCCTGCTCTTCCAGAATTCCCCAACAGAGAGACAGTCTGGTCTGGCTCCCAGTTGCTTCTAAATAAATGTTGAAAATTAAGTATGATAAAAAAATAGATATGAAAATATTTGTTGGAACAGAAATATTCTTTAGCCATGCAGTTATTGCTTTACAATTGGGCGTTGTTCTGCCTGGAGAAGAGAAATGACCTCACTGTGGCCTTCCAGTGCCTGAAGGGAGCCCACAGGAAGGATGGAGAGAGACTCTTGACAAGGGCCTGGAGTGACAGGACAAGGGGGAATGGCTTCACACTGACAGAGAGCAGGGTTAGATGGGATATTGGGAAGAAAGGTGGTGAGGGTGCTGAGGCCCTGGCACAGGTTGCCCAGAGAAGCTGTGGCTGCCCCATCCCTGGAAGTGTCCAAGGCCAGGTTGGATGGGGCTCTGAGCAACCTGGGCTAGTGGAAGGTGTCCCTGCCCATGGCAGGGGGGTGGGATAAGATGATATTTAAAGTCCCTCCCTTTTAATTTTCTTTAAATTCACATTTTAGGCTGTAGATTAAAGTTTGGGATTTCTTTACTGTTTGAGGGTTTTTTATTATTATTTTTCACATGAAGAAAAGCTTTCATTGCCAGGAAATTAGATATTGTCAAGAGCAAAAGAAGCAAGGTTGAAGAAATGTTGACACAATTTTGATTGCAAAGAAGGAATTCTGAGGTGAAGACACAACCATTGTACTAAATCTGTACAAACATCTAGGAGGGAACACAGCAAGGGTCAAAGGCACTAAAAGCCTTTAATGAAATGGGAAGGCAAGTAAACAAAATGGTTAAATCATCATCTGATTAAGCAGATGGAGATGCAGTGCAGAAATCTGATAAAGCAATTCTGTTTCTGCGACTCTAAAGAACTTTGAAAAAATACCCCAAAACCTTGATTTTAACCATTAAAGATGGTTTCAATTTCAGTCTTTTTGAAAGAGGAATGCAGTGATGCCTTTTCCCTTAATTTCCTTTTTTTTTGGTCTTAGTTCTGTCTAACCCTCACCAAGGCACAGTGTGTTGTAGAAGTAGAAAAATGAGAAAAGAAGAACGTATGTAAAGCATGAAGACAAGAAAGATGATGAGAAAATAGAGATGCCAAAGGTCCTCAAAGAGCCTAACCTTTCCTGAAGTCAAACAGAAGGGATTTGAACAAGAATTTGCCTTCTGACGAAAATAAGGAATGCATTGAAAAATGACATAAGCAGCAATAATTGTGTCTTTTTTGTCTTGGGGGCTTGGTCAGAGGTCATAGATTTATTTCATTATCATGGTATCTGGAGAAGGAGAACAAGACAGTGGTAAAGAAATTTTGAAAGGTATCAGCATCATATAAAGATAAAAAAAATCGGGAGAAACCTTTTTATACACAACATATTTGACACTTTTTTCAGGAAATTTCAGGGGAGCTTGTGGACTTCATCTACTCAGATGATGCTGGGGCACAGAGACATCAAACTGAAGGAAAAAAAAAAGAATACTACAAACTCCTGATTTATGTCTAGAGAGGGGGGGAAAAAAAGGAAAAATTTCCAGGTTGCACAGCAGAAACAAAACAATTGCATGTTTTGGAGGAAAAACAGAAGACAACCACAGCTGACTGGGTTACCAAACCACAGACCCATAGGAATATGCAGACACAGGAGATAATTGAGGACTACAGGCAAAATTTGACAAAAGGCAATCAGAGCCAACTTGTAAAAGAAGCATCAAGGATTGCATTATGCATGGAAAAACAGTACCAGTTTATGCTGCTCCAGCTTTTGGAATGATTTGTTTTGCAAAAGAGAAGGAAAATTGTTCTGCAAAAGACGGCAAAAGAAGGCTGAGGGTATTTACCAAAAAACTCAGTGTGTGTGCATGTCTGAAGAAAAAGAAATATTGATTGGAACTGTTGGATAACTTTATACATATATCTATATATCTATATATCTATATATAGATATATCTATATATCTATATGTCTATATATCTATATATCTATATCTATCTATCTATATCTATATCTATATCTATATCTATATCTATATCTATATCTAATCTATATCTATATCTGTATTTATGTATGAGAATCACAGAACCACAGAATGGTTTGATGGAAGGGACCTTAAAGATCCTCTCATCCCATCCCCCCTGCCATGGGCAGGGACACCTTCCACTCGACCAAGTTCTCCAAGCCCCATCCAACGTGGTCTGGAGCACTTCCAGGGATGGGGAATCCACAGCTGCTCTGGGGAACCTGTGCAGGGCCTCACCACCCTCACAGGGAGCAAATTCTTCCTAATATCTAACCTAAATTTCCCTTTTCAGCATGAAGCCATTGCCCCTTGTCCTGTCATTCCAGGTTCCCTATTTGTATTTTCCAGGCTCTGTATTATCAGTCTCATTAGTATGCAGATGGGAAATTATTTGCTCAAATGTCCTCCAGTAGAAAGCTTAAAGCAGGAATAGCCACTTACATAATAATAAGATTAAAACCAAAGGTGCTGTGAAATCTCATAAATGAAATGTAAATAAAACATAATTAAAAAAGAAAACCTACTCAGATAAAGAGCAAGACATTTTCAGTCTTGTTCTGTGTAGTTAGTGGATATATATATGCACACATATATACGTGTACACATATATAATACATATATATATCTAAAATTATATTTACACACATAATTTCTAATATTTAGAGACAAAAACTCAGTGATTCAGACACTCTCCAGAGACCGAACAGCACTATAATAATTTTTGTGCTTCTGATTTCCCACCCGAAGGTGCTACATTTCCATTTCAAACTGTTATAAGAAAAAGGTCCAAATTACCTATATATAAATTCAATTTAGCATAATATTAAAAAGTTATGACAAAGCTAATGGACTTTAAGTGGAATCTTAAAGTCCACTGGACTGCAGTGTTCAATGGAAGGTAGGAAACACCAAGGCAGACAATTTCCTGTGGCATAAGAAGTAAAATTTCAAATTAATTTCTTTCCTTTTTCTGGTCAGAATTGGAGTTTTCAAGATAGTTGAACAATTAGATGCAGAAAAAATGGCTTTGCAAAATCATTTATCTTTAGTGTAATTCAGCCCTTGATGAGACAAGGTTTTGATGTTGATAATTGACAAAGCTGGGCTGGTGATGAACAAACTTGACACCTGGCTCTTTTCATACTGATCCTTCAGTCTTTCCAGATGGCAGAGTTTACTTCTGTTCCCATCTGTTCCTTTTCAGGAAGAAAAAGGGAGGAAAACCCAAAATTGCTAAAACATTTTATGGCTTTTAGAAGTATCTTTGAGGTTCTTTTCAAGTCCTTTGCTCTGGACCACATTCCTGTGGAAGGCTGGCGATGGCACCTACGATTATTTGCCTCAGATCAAAGGTAGGACGCTGGGTTTCATTTTTCAGATTTGGTCTGACATAATTCATCTGGATGAGAATTTCATGGATGGAAAAATTGAAAGAGCTGGAGTCACCTCACCAACACCTTCTTGCAAAAAGAGAGGAGAAAACAAGCAAGGAAGCAAACAAACAAGCAAGAGCAATATTAGACTGTGATTAGATAATTTTTGACAGGTCAGAGCAGAATTTTGGAGAAAGCTTTGCTAGTTCAGATTTGGAAAACTGTTTCTACATTAAGAAACATTTTGGTGGTTTTTTTTTTGGTTTTTTTTTTTTTTTTGTGCAGAAACAACCACTATCATTTCCCTGGCTATTGGCAGTAGTTTCTCTGTTGAGTTCTCGGGTCTTGACTCTGGTCTAAATTTTCACTGCCTCAAGATGAACTTATTCCCTGGGGGGCCATTAGGCTTCTTCCATGTAAGTGGGGTCAGAATTAGGTCTCTGTTAAGTCAGTTATCTCCAGAGCTAGCAACTGGCTGTTCAAGAATATTCAGCAAGAGGAAAACAGAAGCTGATGGATGGGAAAAGATGGAAGAAACCCAGAGTGAAATCCATCAATGGATATCTGCCAGGTAACCAGAAAATAATTTTGGATGCTTCTTTGTAGTCTATAAGTTTCCATGTATTGCTAAAAAAATTAGTTAATCAGGAGAAAATTTAGAAAGCAATTAGAATAAACAAATCTCTCTAAATAGCCATAAATATTTAGGGTATTTATGAATAAAAAGGAAAATAATTGAATTTATGGACCTGGCTGAAGGAAGGTTGTGGTGCCCATGTGTACTCTGCTCTGGTAAGACCCCACCTGGAATATTGCATCCAGTTCTGGT
Organism: Promerops cafer; assembly: GCA_013398275.1. Classification (NCBI taxonomy): domain Eukaryota; kingdom Metazoa; phylum Chordata; class Aves; order Passeriformes; family Nectariniidae; genus Promerops; species Promerops cafer. Next base: position 167,394 of record VZSE01009355.1, on the reverse strand, counting down.
GCCCCCAACAGAAGAAGGACATGGAACTGTTGGAGCAAGTCCAGAGGAGGCCACGAAGTTGATCAGACTGGAGCACCTCCCCTATGGAGACAGGCTGGGGAGGAGAAGGGTGTGGAGAGCACCTTCCACTATCTGAAGGGGATACAGGTAAGCTGGAGAGGGACTTTTCATCAGGAACTGTAGTGACAGGGCAAGGGAGAATAGCTCCAAAGTGGAAAAGGAATTTTAAGTTAGATATTAGGAAGAAATTCTTCCCTATGAGGGTGCTGAGGCCCTGGCACAGGTTGCCCAGAGAAGCTGTGGCTGCCCCATCCCTGACAGAGTTCCAGGCCAGGCTGGATGGGGCTCTGAGCATCCTGGGATAGTGGAAGGTGTCCCTGCCCATGGCAGGGGGGGGGAACTGGATGATTTTTAAGGTTCCTTCCAATCAAAGCCATTCTGTGATTCCTGTAGTGGACCAGGATTTCTGATTCCAGTCATCCTGAAGGATCATGTTGTCCTGGGGCAGCTGGAAAAAGGCTATAGCTTAGGTCATGTGCCTCACCAAGCAGTCTGGTTACCTGAGAGGAGCCTCAGGGTGTTTGGATCGACCTGGTGGAGCAAGGGACTGTCCTCTGTGCTCACCCTGCAGGGTGCTGGCTCATACACTGCTGTCTCTGCTGCTCCACCAGAGCTGCTTTACACAGCAGGATGTCTTAACTCCAGCCTGCAGGGTGTCTTTGGGCAGTTTGTCCCTGGAGAGCTTTGCACTGCCATCCAAGCAGAAATAAGGTTGGTCATCCTGCTGCAGTTTTGCTAATAGGTTGGAGGATCTGGAGACTCTCCATGACGGAAGGTGCAGGTCTGGTAATTTGTATGGAGCTACCCTGGAACACTGTCCAGGTTGCTGCCAGGCTACAGACACACCCACCATCTTGAGGAGAAGGTACTGAGCTTTTCACAGAACGACCAAATTGCTGAGGTTGGAAAAACCTCCCAGATCATCAAGTCCAGTCTGTGACTGATCTCTACCTTGTCACCCAGCCCAGAGCACTGAGGGACAGGTCCAGTAGTCCCTTGGAGACCTCCAGGGATAGGAAATTCACCACCTCCCTGGGCAACCCCTTCCAGTGCCTGAGCACCCTTTCCATGAAGAAATTCCTCCTGATGTCCAACCTGAACCTCCCATGGCACAGCTTGAGGCCATTTCCTCCTCTCCTGTCCCTTGTTCCCTGGGAGCAGAACCTGACCCCCCCAGCTGCCCCCTCCTATCAGGGAGTTGTGCAGAGCCAGAAGGTTCCTCCTGAGCCTCCTTTTCTCCAGGCTGAGCCCCTTTCCCAGCTCCCTCAGCCCCTCCTGGTGCTCCAGACCCTTCCCCAGCTCTGTTCCCTTCTCTGGAGACTCTCCAGCCCCTCTTTCTTGTAGTGAGGCCCCCAAAACTGGGCTCAGGACTCAGGTGTAACCTCATCAGTGCCACCTTTCTTTTGAGAAAGAGCTGTTCTCCAAGAACAGGTTGTTTATTTAAAATATTTCTGTTACTTTCAACAATGACACATTTGATTTGCACTTCTTCCTGAAAGAATGCCATCACAAAAAGGTAACCACTAGAATTTAACTAAAGAAAAAATAAAATTGAAGCCAAACCACTTGTCTAAAATCATGTCTTGCCAGCTGTCCTACTGCCACCCAGGACTGTGTTGTTGCTAACAGCTTACCCATGGGAAAGCACTCAATCCTGTAGTAATGAATGGCACTCAGGCTGGATGGGGGATGGTATGAAAATTTTAAGTGGAGTGGTGGAAGCCCAGTCACTTGATGAATTTAAAATTAGACATGACAGAGCTTTGAAGAATATTCTATCTGGCCGGCTGGGATCTTAGAGACACAGACCGTATTAGGAGATATTAGACTGTACTGGAGCTGGATTTTGTTGGGTTTAATTCTCCAGTGCAGAGGAATCTCTCTTTGCCTCCTAAGCCCAAGAGTCCCCTGTGAGGCAGAAGCATCGTGCCCTTGTTTTCTCTAGGTTAATGTACTTCACTGGCTTTGTCCTTGTAGCTCCAAGTACCAGTTCCCTGGTCTGTGGATGGCTGGTGGATGGGTCAACAAGGAGACAGGGTTTTGAGCCAGGGAGAAGCTTGAAAGGTTTTTAAACTTTGGTGTGCACAGAGACTTAGTTGAGATTTATTAGAACAAGCGGGGAATGCTTGGTTTCTGAGGGACTGACAAATTCCAACCAAAAAAAAGTATTTGTCACAATTTTTCCAGTCAAAATACCACTTATCTAATATAGGCATATTCTCTCCCCTTCTCTGATTTCTATGGCTCAACATACTAAAATGCTTTGGATGTGCATTCATGGTTTAAAAAAATCCCCAAAAACAAACCCCAAGACACAAATTCAAAGTTACAGCCTCACAAATGTTAGTAGGATTGCCTGGATGCAACTGAGAGCAGAATTTGACCTGCAGTCAGGTGAGTTTCCATGTTTGCCCTGGTCTTGTGTAAATCAGAAATGCATTGGGATCAGTGGAAGTGATGGTGTCAAACCAGAGTCAGGAAAGGCAGAGGCTGAACCAGAGGTGCAAAGAAAGATTGAGGTAAACAAATGAAGTCGCCAAAGGACAACTAAACCAGTAAGATTTGCTTAATAGTGGTTCAAAAAACAGAAAATTCATCAGCTTTTATTTCAGAGGAGTGAAGCAAATGAGAGCAACCTCTGACAAAAAAAAACAAAACAAAACAAAACAAAACAAACAACAACAAAAAAAAACCCAAAACAAAAAACCAAAAAAAAAAACCAGGAAGATTTCCTACTAGAGGAAAGACAGGAAAAAAAAAAAATCACAGGACTTTAAAAACATTTCTGTTTCCCCAAAATGCACTTTTCCAAGGGAGACCACTCCCTATCCTAGCAGATGTGAAAAGCAGCTTTAGCTTCCCAGGGCAAGATTTAATTCCATGAAGCTTTTGTTTATTTTTGTTTTGTTTTGGTAAAACAACACCAACAACAATAACAACAAAAACTCCTCCCCAAACTCATCTTGCAGCAGTATTTATATTGTTTCTCTTTTCTCAGAGCTTGTGATGGTTTGTCTTTCAACAGAAAAGCTGAACATATTTCCTGAGTGTTTCAGACTTAAAAAGGCAGTTTGAACAGCAAGGGAACACAGAAAGACAATTTGAACACAGCCATTTTCTCTGAGCAGAAAAAAAAGGTCTCTGCCCAGATTAATTAATGAATTCATTTTTTATAAATAAATTAATACTTTGTTCTAAGTACATCTAGAGCACATCTAGGAAGAAAGATATATTGAGGCAATATTTCCTAAAGATGTCCCTATATGATTAGATCATTTTCATCTCTCTCATAAAGAGTTTTACTCTGTAAAAATCATAGAAACATAGGATGATTTGGGTTGGAAGGGATCTCAAAAATCATCTCAGTCTGAAAGCATTAAAGAGTAAAGCTGAAGAAAAATGAAATGGGAGAAGGAACAGGTTGTAAATGGATAGAAAGAATGGAAAGGATAGAAAAAGATGCTATGTAGAAGGACAGAGATTTGTTAGAAAAATGGGCAGAAAATAAGAGATTCAGAGGAGAAAAGCCTAAGATAATATGTCTAAGAAAAATCAATTCAGAGCAACTGTATTAAGTGTTAGGGAGGAAGTTGGAAAGGTATAATACTGAAAATTAGCTAGCCGTGATTTAAACAAGGAACTAGTGCTGGATTTATTAGATAGCAGTTTTTTACAGTAGAAGGGATACACAAAAGAGAAAAATAGTGAGTGCAAAAAGTCAGTGTAATTGCAGAAGGCAGGCAAATAGAGGAAAGAGGTCTCCTGGTTTTGGAACATCACTTTTATTCCTGAATGATCTAGTGCCACAGAGTTTTGGGTGAAATTGAGGGAAGTCAGGAAACTGAAAAGACATAATTAAGAAATTGAAGAATGTGCTTAGAGGAAAAAAAATCACATTAACACTGTAAGAAAAGAATGGACTTAAACAAAGGACAGCTTAAGTCAAATATATGAGGGATATCTTTAACAAACAGTAACAAAGAAGGAAAGTTGGTCAAGATGTTAGGGGATCTAAGTGGGATAACAGGCAAATATGGATAAACAGCAAAGAAAAACCATCCTTTCAGGAAGACTTTTTTATGTTATGGAGTTATCTGCATCATCCATTTGGAAAGCCAGTGATGTAAAATCTGACTGTGCAAATTGTTTGAGAAATGAGTGGAGGAAATAGTTTTACCTCTCACAGGAGCTGAAAACACTGAAGTAGGTAAATATTTTCTAACTTTTGAATGTACAAATCCAGAAAAGACCCCTCAGCACATGAAATGATGTCTCCCTCTTAACGACTCTGGTTTGGTCTCCATCAGATTTATGAGGTCTATATTTGACACCTAAAAGCCAAAATATCTCGTCTTGGTTTGGAGCAGAAACCAAATACTGCCCAAATCCCATCTCTGGAGGGGACAGAAGCTGATTTTGTCTTGTGAGTGTTTTGCCTCATCTCCTGGGTGAGGCAGAATTCTCCGGAGAGGATGCTGTATTCAAACTTGTCTTTCAAACAGAGCTTTTAAAAAGAAGTGGTTGGGCTTAAATTTCACATTCACAACCTGAATTCATGTAGAGTACAAAGTACTTCTTCCTTCTGCAGCTCTACAATTCCCTGTGAGTTACGTCTGACTGTATCGATTCAGACTTGTAGCAAAAGTGGTTGATTTTTTTGTAAGGCATTGCCTAGAAATATATATTTTTGAATTAACTAGAGTCTCGCATGCTAACTCAGCAAATGTAAGATAAAACATGTAAAATCTATAGCAGGGTCAGACTCAAAATACAGGAATTTATTGCTGGAAGGTGTGAAAGAGCAACTGAGAAGCACGTTTATTGCTGTGGTTCCATTATGGGCAACATGCACACTGGAAGCACAGGAGATGTTGGAGGAGTGCTGCAGATCTTACCCTGTGGGTTGCAATCCTTCCAGTGTTTCCATCACCTCTGGTGCAGGTTTTTTAACAGATAACACAGGTAAGTTATTTAACAGATACGTGGACTTTGCTCCGCAGAATCTGCGCATTTTCACGTCTATGCAAGCTGTGACTCCTGCTCTGACTGATGGAAATGTGGAACACCCTGCCATCCTTCCTGTGTGCATTGAAATGCAACCAACAGGCTCATTCTCTGAGCCTGAGATGACAACCAGCAAACTCTGTTTCGACATGCACAGACACACAGCCTTCCCCGATGCCGCAGCATCCTCGCGCGCGCGCAGCTCCGTCACGCGTTCCCTCAGGTGGGAATTCCACACACCAACCAAGAGGCTGAGCTGGGAAAGACCCTTCCTCGTGTGTGTGAAGAGGTGGAAAGGAGATGGAGGCAGGGAAAGATCAGAGAGGGAGGAGTATATGGTCCTGCTCTGATCTTTCAAGTGCTTGCTGCCCTCAGGGAAAGGGCCACCTTTCCTGGCTTGCTTGTACCGTGTGAAGGAGAGAAGGAGACTGTGAACTGAAATGGATGCTTGAGTGAGGTTTTTTTAGTTCCTTGGGAAGTATAATCTCCCTTGAGGTTTCCTTCAGAGGACACCCCTTCCCCTATGGACTTAAAGCTCATGATACAATCAGGAACATAGCTGTGGATGTATCCTCTAGAACTCATTTCACAACCTTGAAACTACTCCATATCCACCCTTAGCACTTCTCTCTTCACACACACATCCCATCTGTCCCCTCAGAAAGCGACTGATCCCCGCATCCCCCACTGACAGATGCACAGTCTCCCACACAGCAACAGCTGACATCCCCCTCCGTCATCCTTTCCCACTGGCTGCTCCTGGACACCACCAGGAGACACACACATGTGGCCAGGCAAACATCTGCATGGACACCCAGATGTTCCAGCCCCTTGCAAGCAGATTTCTCTGGCTGTGTCATGGCTGCAAAGGGTCCAGGCAGGCACAAATGCCCCACATTCTCCTCACTGTGAGAGAATTTGTTCCCCTTCCTGCAACAACCCATTGATCCCTTTCTCTTTTCTCAGCCAGCTGACAGGTTGATGCCACTGTTTGATTTTTATTTTCCTAGTGGAGGGAGCAGAGTGGTCAGAGGCCAGGGAGCACTGGTGGCAGTGGGCTGAGCAGGCTGTGGTGCGTGGTTTCAGCCCAGCTGAATACCAATGTCTGAGACTGCATCTCCCCCTCATGGACAACTGCTTCACCATCCCCTCCACCTGCAGCCTGCCATGGTGGGAAGTTCACTCCCACCAGAGAAGAACGGTGCTTCCCACAGACTGCAACCAGCTGCAAGAACTGCCAGGAAAAGTTATCCAGCTGGAGAGCTTGACCTGGACTCTGCAGTGGGAAACCAGTGTAAAAAGCAGGACAATGGGTTCCCAACACAACCTATGGCTGCATGAACACTAATTGCTTATCATGTCACAGGCTGCTTGCTTTTATTTTAGCAGGAATTTGTCCTTGCAACGAACAGAAAAGGGATCTATGAATGGTGGTCCATGGGACTTATGTTATTTAAGGTCTGGGCTCAGAGGCTTCAGCCCTTAAGTTTAGGGGTTCTGCGTGATCAGACTGACTTCTTCTAGTGCAAGTCCCACAGGATTACTAACAATCTTCTCTCCAGCTATGGGTGGAAACAAGGACTTTCCAACTCAGTGCAGAAGAACCCAAAGTCCTAGGTGAGCCACACAATTTGAAGATGTTTTTAGACCAGATTTGAAGAACAGCTGTTGTCAATAAATGCAATTGTATTTAAGGGAAATAAGTTCCTAGTGCTTCTCTCTGACACCCAAGATGTATCCTGGGTTTTCAACCTTCAACCAACTGCACATTACTCCAGCACTGCTTCAAGCCATGGAGAAAGCCAGAGCTTTCCTCTTTCCTTTGACTGACATCTGTAGTCTTTCTGCATGCTTCAGCCCAATGGTTGTTCATCCAAGAGCCCTGTTAACTTGTCCCAAAGAAACCTCTCTGCCCTTTTGTGCCAGCAGCAGTAATCAGAGATTTTAATGTGTGAAAATAAGGTGGGTTGCTATGCTTGTGAATGAAGCTTGTTTAAATATTGTAGTTAAATCTACAGGGATTTTCTAAGGATTATTCAGCAGTTCTTCATAAAAAGCCTGCAAAAAACCTCTAGAGGAGAGCCTGACTGCTGTGCAAGTCATGCAGAAGGCAGGTACATCTAGAGCACGTTGGGTTCTATCGCTACCCACGCACCAAACCATTTTCCCAGTTAGTCATCCTTTCCTACCCTCCTTCTCAATGCAAACATTGCTTTCCTAGCACTCATGAAACTCATCCCTGTTGCCAGCCTTACGTAAGTGATTTCGACATGGAGAGCTGTGCCACAAACGTAGTGGACACGTGATGCTCCACTCAGTCTCTGGTAGCTACCCTGCACATCAGCACGGCATCCTGGGTGGCTCTTTGGGACTTCCACACAGGCCTTTGTCCCTTACAGCAACCAAGAGCTCTTACACAACCCGCAAGGGTTTCATCTTCTTCCTGGATTGTCCTCATCACCTGCAATTCTGCCAGTCCCAGAAGCACAGCACCCATGGAACACATTCACCCCTGGCACACAGAACCAGTATTCCATGTATCCATGTACCTATCACCAAGGAATGTATGGATTTACCTGTGCCCTTGCACTGAACTCCCAATCTGCTCTCCTGGTGCACTGCATGCACCTAGGGCCCCTTGCACACTTAGCCTCCCTCACAGCAAGAGGCAGATAACGACAGATGGCTTAAGCCATCATAAACTTTTTCTCACTCCTCATCACTCTTCCGTCCCCCATAAGCGGTTTTCCTTCTCCCAGGCCCCACACCCAGGTCTGCAATCTTCACCTGTACTTCCCTCATTTCCTTTGAGCATGCTGTGTGCACAAATCTCTCTTATCAGACACAACTTTTCCCTCCCTTCACCTTCCCTTGCAGAGCCCTGGCAAGCAGGCACAGATGGACAGGTCCCTTCCTTGCTCCCACACGGCTGTGTGTCAGCCCACGCTGAGCTCCCCGCCCCTTGTAACAGGAACTGCCATTCCCATCCACTTCCACCTCATGCCCTACAGCTCCCAACTCCATTCGCCTCCCCACACACTTCACACTTTACTTTTGACCTTAGCACAGCCATGTGGCTTATACGGCCCTCCAGGTAGTTTTTCCTCCCATTCCTTCTCCTCCCACTCCTTTATATCTTAAGTCATTTCTCCACCAGCACATTTGTTCCATTCCCTCTTGCTGTTTCACTCAGCCAGTACCTACCACAGAGATATAAACACATTTGTTACGTCTGTTGCAACAGAAAATCGCTCCTTTCTGTTTGTGTATGTTCTCCTCCTCCCACAGTCTTCCCATTATTCCTTGCTTGCCATGCCTTGCCCCAACTGCTTCCCCTGTAAGTTATTGCCTGTTCTTTCCCTGTGTTGCTCCTACTTCCCAGCAAAGAGGCATCCCCCATTCTGCTGAGCAAACCACTGCACCTTTGCACCACTCCCTGTCCTTGCCCACTAAAAAACACACCCCCAAATTTCCCTTCACTCTCTCTCTCTTCCCTGTTCTCTCTCCCTGTATCTCCCCATAACCACCCCTTTTCTAGGCATTACAGAAAACATAGATCTTCATTTCATCCTCATTCATGCCTCCTACATTCCTTAATTTTTCCTCATTCTCTTGCTTCTCAACACCTGCATGGCTTTATATCCTCATTCACAGTTCATCCTGCCCCTGTGATTTCCACTCTTGAATTTCCTCACACCACTTCCCTGTGGCTTTTTCCCCAGCTCTGTCTCTTCTTTGCAGGCAGGCAGCACACTCCAGCAGGCTTCCAGGCTCCTCTGAAATATCTCTAATCAGTTACCCCTTCACATCCTTACAGGACCCTTTTCCCCTCACCACACCCTATCTCCATCCAGCTCGTTTTTCCCTCTGCATTCCTGTTCTCGGCACATGTTTCCATCAGCATGCAAGCCTTGCCTTTCATACTCTGATACCTTCCTTGTAAATACATCTCCGTATCTATTTCTTGCCAGAATCAAAGGTGTCTCCTTTTGACGCCCCCCACAAGCATCATGTAGCTGATTATTTTCCATACCTTTCTCCAAATAGCTAATACTTCACATTTTAACTCCTCCTCCAAACATCCTTTGTGCTTTCACCTTTCTCCCTCCACTCCCACTCCATACCCAACCTCCCCCTTGCAGACCCTACCCATCCTTTTATGTCCCTTTCACATCCTCACCCAGCCTCCAGCCTGTACCTTTTCCCATCTCTCTTGAATGTTACTTCCTCTTGCAAGCTCCTAGACTTTCTGCCACCCACAAGGATCCTCTTTTTCCAGTTGATGTGCAGCAGTTTCCCTTTCAAGCTGACCACCTTTTCATGTCTCACCTGCCATTATTACCCCGGTGCACAACAATGAACATGTAGCACTTTATTTCTGCTATGTAACACCTTCCCTCCAGTTTTTATCTACCTTTGTATGAACCATTTCATTTTTTGTTCTCTGAAGAGAAAGAGAAATCCCCCCAACCCACAGCAGAACAATACAAACAAACCCCTTAAACTTATGTGTTCTGCATACCCCAACACGTAGCACCCTTCTACACAAAGCACTCCCCTCCTGGCTCTGCTGGTACCTCCACTTCTCTCCATGTTTTGGCTCCACCACCTGCAATCATGCCTGGATTTTGTCCCCCCACTGTGCTCACACACAGAGCCCCTGGTATTTACACGTGTATCTCAGACCAGTCTTTTTACTACCAGCAGCTGGGACCATGCTGAACTCTTCCATTCTCTGCTGCTTTTGTCTGGCAAGACTTTTTTTTTCTTTCTTTCTTTTTTCTTTTCTATTACTATTAGATTTCCCTTTTCCTTGCATCCCATTTATAAGTGCTTCATGTGCCACTTCTTCACTTGCAAGCTTGCACATATCAGGTATTTCTGCGCCTGAGAATGCCTCTCCTACTTGTCTGAATATTTTCCTGAAGGCACAATGCAAAGGCAAAACTTCACATACCATATGCACTTCTCATGCAACAAATCACACGAGCCTGAGAGCAAAGAGTGTTTTGTGAAAGGTTGTAGCTCACAACAATCCTCTGGACCATGTAGCACACATCCCTGTCTATTTAAAAAGGGGGGAGGGGGAGAAGCAACCCCCCTCATACACACACACACACACACACACAGAGTCATCTCTAAATAACTGGTTTTGCAATATAGGAACCAGAGAATGTCCGCATAGCAGCCCTATTCAATCCAAAATATCCATCTCTCCAGATACTGCATATTTATAGTTTGAGAGATAGGACCAGCACAGAGCTTTCCCGTTTATTTTAATGAAGGATTAAGAACTGATCAGAAAACTATCTAAACCATTCAAGGACTTTTTCCCCTCTTGGCTAAGAGTAGTTTGGTGTCTCCATAAGGACTCGCCAGTAACTGACGCTTTAAGCTGCATTTCAGCTGTTTAGATGAGAAACAGCTTTCTGTTTTGCTCTCTAGATGTGCACCTCTGTTGATTAGTTGTGTGCTGCATTCCTAGAAGGTACGCACCAAACGCTGGGAGCTGCAACGTAAGAATAGTTTCCCTGCCATTCCAGCACAGAGCGAGTGCATCTTTTTCACCTAGACACAGATGTGCAGGGAATCTTTTGATCTCCAGCTCTTCCCAAAGAATTTAATGTTTGGGTTTGAGGAGAATGAGGTTTGATTCAAAGGTCATGAACAGGGTTTCCAGTGTCTGGCACACACACAAAATATGAAAGCCCCAGTGAAGCTGGTTACCTGTGGCAGGCGAGGTTTAGAAATTGGGAATTTTAGCTTTGCTTGTCGTGGGCTCTAACTTTGCCGGAGGGTGAGCATGCTACGTGTGCTAAGGCTGGTTCTTGCAATCCATGGTCAAGATTTTCAACCCCTTTTGTTATATCTGAACTTGCTTGTTTCCCTCTTAAGACAAAATTAAAAGTCTCCTTTGCTTCTGCCTCTAAAATCAGATTTCCTGTAGCACCTCGCATTTCTCCTACACCGCTTTCTTTCCAGGGACCCGAACAACAGCGTAAGGATCAGGAGGAGAGTGGAACCTCAGGACTGAAGCAAACTATAGGGCAAGTAGGGGAGAGGGAAGGAGGAGGCACAATGGGAAAGGCAACATTTGGGACACATCTACCGCTTACAAGACCCCCACCTCCTCCCCATTATACTTCTTTAAAGGACCCCTCTCCCCCCCTCCCCTCCCCGCCCTCTTAGGACCCTATTAGAAAACGTCAAATTTCCCTTACCGTGGTAGGAGTAACCATGGCATCCGTGTGAATGTTTCCAGAAAAGTCGACATGAAGAGAAAGATGGATGTAAATACGTTCATTCAAAGTCCCAAAGTTGGTCTGCTTGGGTTGTGCAGAGTTGCTCTATGGGAGAGGAGCCTTAAACTCTGAGTCCCGTGAACATAATCTGCTCGATTATAACAAACCAGCTCAGCCAGATGGCTCTGTGCTCCGTGGATTAACCCCTTTATTGCCACACTCTGCTTTCCCTACCTACCATTTATAACAACCTTGCCTGGCTGGGGAAATTCAGAGAATGAGGCATTTTTTTGAAAATTACAAAACAGTCGTAAAGGTCATTTTTCCCCCTGTGTGCTCTAAAAAAACCATCCCGTGCCTATTTTCCTTTTTTTTTTTTTTAATCCAATTTAAAATTTTATTCCTCTTCCTGGCAAAACCTCTTCATATTATTAAAAACAGTGTTAGCACCAGGGAACATTTTAGAGAATTCTTTCGTTAAATCACCACCATCCCTTCCAGACTGCGATTCTCAGCAGACGAGTATTTTATTGCAGGAATGTCTCTGTGTTTGCACTCTACTGGTCCATCCACTCCCCCCTTCCCGCCCCTCTGTCCCCCACGCTCCCTCTGTCTCCCACATGCACACACATGGACACACTTTGCTCACACTGCCAGCATGTGCTGCTATTCCTACCCCTGTTCACAAGTCACTGTAGGACATGTCAAACAGGTGAATTAGAGACACAGAGCTACAGTGCCGTAAGCCCCTGCTCTCTCTCACTGACTTCTCTTTTAATTTTTTTTTTCCCAATTATTTGCAAATCTTTGACAGATTTATTTCTTCAGTCAGCATTTCTGTCAAGGAAGTCACCCGCCATGACACAAAAATAAATGCTGGGAGAAACACCCACTGTTAAGAACAGACCTTAGGATGGATTTGTGTACAGTTCCTCCTGTTTTGACTCACAGATTCATCCATTAAGGATGGCAAGAGCCAAAAACATGGAAAGTTCATCAGCAACCAGCAGCGACTGGTTCCCAAACTTTTTATTTAGGGAGATTGCTCACAGAGATAGATGGCTGATAAATTTAGCTGCATGCCTCCAAGTCTCCCTCTAAATTTACATGCTTAAGTCATCTTTCTTTTCTGTTTGATTTGAGCATAATTGAGCAAGTCATAACCATAAGAACGTGGTCATATAAGATACGAGGTGACAGTTTAAATGATAGGGGTCACCGGATAGTTTCCTTAAAGAATACTTTTACTAGCTCAATAAGTTTTTTTCTTTTCCTGTTTAACCATGGATTTTTTTCTCGTTCCCCTGCCTGTGTAAAGATAATTAGCCCTCTTTTGCTGTCCAAGCTTTGTACCATCTCCTTTAAGACATTTTAATCTACCTGGAAAGTTGTCACAGTTTTATTGAAACATTTACCACCATAGATTACAATACAGATGTTGTCATTAGTTGCAATTGTCCTTTCTCTGGATTTTTTCAAGCATAAAATTATCCGATTTAGGGGATTCTGTAATTGAAATGGTCCTGTTGAGGGGATTCCACAATTTGTATCTGTCTCATAAGTTCTGCCTGAGTCGCTTGTTGCCCAGATGGAGAACAAAAGTCATCTTTCACGACTGCCTCCTAAGAATTCTGTACTAAAACTTGCTGCTCTGCCAATCAAAAAGAAAAAAAAAAACAAACCACCAAAACAAAAAAACCAACCAACAAAACCCAAACCTCCTCAAACTTGTATAACTCTAGTTCCAAAGGTTTTTATCTCACCCTGTTCCTGAATGTTGTTTCCATCTGATTTAGAGCTTTTTCAGCTAAAATGAGGGAACTCGAATTAAATCCTGTGCGTCCCCCACCCAGCCCAGGCACTGTAGTCAGATCTGAGAAATGCCTAAAATGTGACTCAGCTTTTAATCTCCTGAAGCAGACAAACAGTGCTAGGAATAGAAAACTTTCCTGTGGCTGGTGAACAAACGTTCCTCGGGAGGTAGGCAAAGGGTTAAGCCTCTGAAGGCAGCCCTAGCCCGGGAACTTCATATTTGCAGTAGGGAAAAAAAAAAAAAAAAAAAAAAAAAAAAAAGAAAAAAAGAAAAAAAGCAGCAGCAGAAGAAGTCTAGAAGGAAAAGTCCTGGGCAGAGGGGCTGCCTACCTCTGATGGGAGGCAAACCTCCCAGAGCTTGCACGAGTGGAGGGGTTTTGCCCTGTGTCTGGGTCTGTGGGCAATCAGACGCCTTGTAATTTGAGATGTGCCACCTTAATCTCGCCAAATATGTGTGCACTGAAAAAAAGCATTGTAGACAGCCTGTTTTCACAGCCAGGGAAAAGGGAGATGTGTTTGGTCCTTGCCGTTTTCCAACCTTTCCCCTACAGATGTTCCTGTTGTTCTGAAGTTGCTTCTTTCTAGGTATTTCTACTTCTTCAGCTGTTATTCTGGGGGGTGGGGTGTTATTTTCCCTCGTGCTAACCCTTAGCATAGGTGGGTTTCTTTTACACTTTAAGCAGGTCTCTGAATTTTTAATGAGAAGCAATCCAGCTCTCCAAACAGTCACCTTATTTTATCTGTCGCCTTTGGATCTGAGGTTTTGACATGGAAAAAAAAAAAAAAAAAAAAAACAAAAAAAAAAGAAAAAAAAAGTAAAATATTACTTTGAACAAGTCCCTGTTCTGTCTTGAAGAATCTGAAACATTGCTCAAAGCACGCTGGAGAAAGTCATCTTTGAATTCTGGGGATTTTAATTGGGATAATCAGAAGACATTGATCTGATTAATTAGGCACTTGACCAGACTTCAAAACATGTGATATTTTATATACTTTGAAGACATGTATTTTTCTCTACATATTAACAAATTCCACTGTGATTTCGTTTGATGATAAAAATTTGAATATTTATAGGAAAGATATTCGTGTGAGTATGCAAATACATGAACATTTTATTGGGTTTAATGCATGCCTTGGGTCATTCTAAAAGCAGGGAGCGTGTTCTAGAATGGTTAGCTTTTGCAACAGCACCACTTGGTGGTTGAAATCCCAAACAGATCCCAAAAAGGGACTGTAGGGGATACCACATGTGCCTCAGCAAGTCTGAGCAGTTCCCATGGTGGTTGGTTTTAATATCCATTGACAAATGCACTTACCTGGGATGGAAATGTGTTCCAGTCATATGGTCCTCTCTTTTTAAGATGGTGGGTTTGAAGTAAAGGCAAGGAAGAAGTAGTGGGAGCAGAAGATTACCTCTGAGCATTTTGACCAACTGATATCTTCAGTACAGGAGGCTGTTCACCTTTCAAATGCCAAAATCACTTTTGTATGAGTTTCCAGAATTTTATAAAGGGCCTGACAACATCTCTAGAATTATTTTTTTTTACTTGAAATGTCTTGCAAATGTTTTGTTGGAAGTAAAAAGGAATCTAACTATCTTTTTATTTGGTGGAAATGGTGGTGGGAAAAAATAGAAAATATGTATTTAAACATTATTTAAATACTGTTTTAAGAATACCAATGATACTATTTCAGAATTGAAGGAATTTCTGAAACCTCCTTGGCATCCTCACTTGCACCCAGGCTAGGCAAACAAGAAGTATTAGAAATTCTGAGCAAGATTCACAAAGAACTTCAAACTTGGTTTTGTTACACATTTCTTGGAAAGTTGTCTTCTGCAGCTTTTCCTCTTTCTTAAAAATAATTGGGACAGCTCATAACAATTAACATGGTAGGTGAAAGATGACACAGTGTAAAATGTGTACTCAGCTGTAGGCATGCCAGGAGGGAGGATGGGAATAATGCACGTAAATAAGCAGGAATTCTGGTCACACCCTGGAAACCATTATTCTTCAGAGCTTTTCCTAAAAGAAAGGCATTTTACAGAGTCAGCTTTTATGCAGTTCACCTTCAAAGCGATTTGCTTGGCAGAGAATTAGCAAAGTGAGATTAAATGAGATTGTAATAATAGTATTAATTAAAATAACATCCAGATACATTAAAATGCACCTAGTAAGTACAACTTCAATCACTTTCTTGCGTGACAGATTTTACACACACACAGCATTGCAGTACTCAGACCAAAATTTTAATTGTTTTACAAATATTTTTCATTTCAAAGGAAATGTATTGATCTGTACTCCTATATCAAAATAAAGCTATATATTAAGTGATATACAAAAAGGGGACTTACACTCTCCAGTATGTAAATGTGTTTTGACAATAGAGTTATGGATGATTACAAATCTCTCCAATGTACTAATGTGTTACATCACTTACCAGCTTAGCTCATATTTTGGATTTACGTAATATTTATCTTTTTCTGGTGGTATCCATTTTTTTTTTCAGAGATGGTCTTTATTGCAGGAATAATTCAGAAACAAGGTTAGTTGATGATAGGCAACATTTTGGGAAAGAAAATATATTCCTTGTAATTATACTTTGAACTGCTACTCATTTTTTATAATTCCAAGCTAGCTGAAGAGAACTTGCATGACTATCAGTAAGAAAAATGCTGAGGAAAAAGAAATCAAATTAAAACCATATGAAGAAGTTTGGTTCCATTACTTATTCTAGAACTGGGAAAAGGTGCCTGCAGTTTTTAATGATGGAGGAAGAGCAGATTTAGAATCACAGCACCATTCTTTTGTGAGGAAGATAAATTCCACACTGGGACATACAAAGAGATACATAAAGTGCTTGGTAAGATGTCAACTGGGATGCTGGGACTCAGTTCTGACCATGTTCAAGTCAGAGAAGGTCTGGAAAATGACAGAAGCAATGATTAAATGTGTCACGTAGTTAAATATGCTGAAAAACCCCAACAGAGTAAAGAAATCATTCAGGACTCACAAGCCTGTAAGTGACCCCAGGGCAAGGGCAGGTCTAGGTGTTCTCTCTCCCTCATCTCTGCCATGACTACATGACTTACACCATCACAGAAAGCAAATATGTTCAGGAACATCTTGTACTCAGGACTCTGGCATAGCTTTTGAAGAAAACTTCCCCGTGAAAGACTTGAGGAAGTTTCCACTATATATTCATTTGACTTGGTTTGGGACACTAAATGTCTTTATCATGGGGAAATTTTCCCACAAGGAGGTAAACCACAGTACTGGTTTTCCCTCCTGGACTGGTGCTTCTGCATCTTTCAGATGCAGTGGAACTGTAATAGCTGGAGCAAGTTGAAAGAGGATGAAAGAAAGGACAACAAATTTATGTTTTTCAAAATAAAGATAAAAATAAATGCAAGTCAAGCAGTTCCAAACAGAAGGGGCTCAGAGCATTGCTGGTCTGGCATCTGTTAGATCCAAGCAGGTTGCCCATCACTGAAATGAAAGGCTCAGTTCTACACCACACATCCAGGAAATGTGTCCTGACCTGTGTGTTTATTCCTACTCTTAGTGTCAAATACAGGTGCTCTTCTCAATGGTCACTACCAGAAGAAATGGAAAATAGAGAAAAGCAAAGCAAAGCAAGGTTGAATAGTGAAAGACTGTGAAAAGAGAAGCTCATTCACTTGCAAGCAGCTACAAATTTGGTATAACAACAGGCAATGATACTTTGCATAAACTAATTTAGTTAACGTTCTTCTTTTTGTCTGCTGGAATAGAAAAAGTCTTGGTTCAAAGTACAGCTGACAAGGTGTATTTAACAGCAGAAGTCAGCTTGTTGAAGCCAGTGGGACATTTCGCAGTGCTGGCTTGTATCCCCTGTAGTTAATATTTGTGTGTTGTGTCCTTATAAGGCAATTTTATTTGAATTAAAGCAACTTTTATTCAAACTTTTTATCTGATGGATGCTGATGCCCATTTGGCTGAGCTTCTACATTTTAATTCCCTAAAACCTTAGTGTGAAATCACATCTGCTGGAGGAGGAGCAGGGCAGCAAACATGGTATGGATCAACTTTCAGGCAGCCGAAAACTGAAAGTCCCATTTGAGCCAATGCAGATGTATAGGCAGGGGGTTTGAAACAACTCTGGGCCAAAGTGTGCTCTCTGTCCATCCTGGACTATCTTTTTTTTTTTTTTTTCCTTAAATAAGGCATTTCCCAAGCCTGGTACACCCATGTAACTAACTACTCTTTGAGTGCCTATAGGTAAACATTTAATGCATCTTTCTATAGTAGTAAGTTTAAGCTCACTGGGGTTGTCTGTGAGCTAATTAGGAAGTCCCTAGACTGATTTGAGACTGTTTCAAATGATGGTGCAGGCCTGGCAGCTGGACCATTCCAGCCTCATCCCCAGAGGGATGCTCCTTCCCTCCTGCACACAAGGGATGCGCTGATGCTTTGCATCCAGCACAAGACATGGATCAAGGGATCAAGGATGCTCAACAGAGTCAAAACCACTCCTCAGGAGCTGTGTGAACAGGCAATGCTGTCTTTTGCATGCTCAGAGCCTTTTCTTCGCCTCAGTTCAAAGAAAGAGATTACCTTTTTCTGTCATTGCCACACATATCTTTTTTAAAACCAAATAAATGGACAAATGTTTTTTGATCACATCCTATTCTTCCCCAGTTTTATTTGGAAGAAAAAATTAATTCTGTTAGGAATCAAGTAGGATTAGGAAAAAAAAGCAAAGGCATGGAGGCTTTTAAACTTATAATTTCTTTTTAGTCTGAAGACTTTATGGCTTTTGACCCCATCTCTCATCATGGGAGTAGTGGGCAAAAGAAGAGGCTGGATGGAAAAATCCAGCATGTCCTTTTGGTTGAATCACACTCCTGACACTTGAGGCTGATTGTGCTTCAGGCTGCCCATGCCTGGAGCTAAGATTAGGCTAAATTCTTAGTTTATAAGGAACTCTTTTCCCCTCTGAGGAAGCTCATGCCAAATTCTGTTCTGCTACATGCTCGTGGCAAGTCTCTCTCTTCCCAGATATCATCGACGTTTAACCCATGCCTGTGGTTGTGTAAAAGGTTCCTACTCACATGCTTTGCTGCCCATCCCGTGTCTCATTCCAGTTCTGCAGCTGAGCCATTCCTTTATCAAGGATCAGAATAGCAACTGAGGTTTCTGCCCTGCAAGGGAGGAAAATGAAGAAATCACGTGTTGAGCAGGGGACACAGAGAGTGTTTATTGCAGGAAGATGGGGATGGTCACACAATCATCCCTGACTGGCACAGCCTAATCCATGAGTCATACAAGCTTGGTCACACAAGCAACAATAGGAAAATTTATGGGCTTTAGGACTGTTATGAAGTTATGGCATGTATGTTCTCTCCAGTGCACATGCTGGGTTTGATTTTTATCTTTCCTTTAGCGGTTAATTCGATGCATTTTCCCCTTGCTGAGTAGTTCCTGCTGGAGGCAATTCCCCAGTATGGCTTGTCTCAGTAGCCAGCAGTGTTTGTTAAACACAGCCTCTGTTCTTGCAAGCTCTGCCTTTGATATAAAGCAAGACATCATTATGCTGTAGAATTGCTTGAAATGCGTGTAAGGAGTTGAATCTAAAGATATTAAGGACAGTTTTTGTGGCACTATTTATAGTCTAAGGAAGCATCTTGGCATTCCCTTAATTATCATCCTCTGCCTAAATATGAAGTGAATGAGATTAAATTTTTATCCTGAGAGTGAATAAAACTCATTTGCATGGCTACATCCTCTGAAATTAGAGATTACTCTTGCATCAAGGCAGAGTCAGTGTTACAGTCAGACCTCAGCTAATAGAGACAGATATTTTGCCTCTCATCAACCCCAAGTAAAACAAAACTCCAGGAATCCCTGATTTCTTTATTGAAATATGGTGATACTGAGCTAGGCCCAGAATGTTAAACAAATAATCACTCATTTAAATCTGTCCATACCAAACCCCACATCCTCAGGGATTAGTTCACTTTATTCATTGTACCTTGATATCTCCCCTGTATCTTCCCATATGTTTTGAAATTTTCCCTTTCTTTTATGCATTACTTCTATTTTTTTTTTAAACTCAAAAAAAGAATGGATCTCACACTGTATCTATCAAGGTGACAGATCTGAGGGTCTTACTGAACCCGTAAAGCGAGAAAATATCACAAAATCCTAAAAATGCCCAGCTAGAACCTACAAATTTCCTAGCACTCAATGCAGTTTTAAGTCCTCCCCCCACACAGAGGCTTTTGTCCTGTGATGTGATACCTACAGCAAGTGGGAATTGTTTCACTTGGGAAAAACTGACCATGCAGCATGCCTTACTTTGCACTGAGAGAAATGCCACATGTCAGTTCTGCTGCAGTCTCAAGTTCTTTAAGGCAATTTCCATGCTTCACCGTGTTTTTCCCAGGGATGGGATCCTGAATCAGCTCAATAAAATGAAGAACATGCAAAATTTCTGTGTGATTATCCTTGGGCTGCTTGTTAAATGCCATAGATGTGTCCCTGCTCATACAGAAATGGCTTCTGCTGTTAAAACACCCCACACAGACACTGCTGTGGAGCTTGGATAGCCATCAGTGCTTGGGTCAGTCTTGTGGATGGCTGTGTGGGATGCACTGAAAGGGCTCCTAAAGACTGGAATGGGCTGCCTGGGAATGTGGTGGAGTTCTCATCCCTGGAGGTGTCCAAGAAAAGCCTGGACGTGGCACTCAGTGTTCTGGTTTAGTTGACGTAGTGGTGGTATTTGGTCACAGGTTGGACTGGATGGTCTTGGAGGTCTTTCCCAACCTCAGTGATTCTGTGACTCTGATTCTTTCTATAGGGCTGATCTATTCTTTCAGCTGCTGTGCAGGCCACTATCACTGACCCCTTTTTATGGAAAATTCCACCTCCTTGTGCTCTGCACTCATGGCTTTGCACGTCTAACACGAGGGCTGGGGTCCCAGATAAAGGTTTAACACATCACCTACCCTTTAATAACAACAGTTCTGGGGTTTATGTGAAAAAAGTGGAGTAGTAGCCTGTAGGAAGTAGGAGGCCGACAAGAAGACAAAGAAGGGATGGAAGAGCTGGTTGGAAAAGTAAATAGGACTGAAAAGAACAGGAATAGCTGCAGTCAGGAATTTAGAGAAACAAAGATAATGCTTCTTGCAATCTGAGGCTATAAAATCATGTCAACATGCAAAGGAAGGTGATAAGGCATAACTTTATCTCTTCTACAGTGGCCTGAGGCACAATCACTTTTGCAATTATTTACCCTGCCACCTACTCAGGCCAGTTGTTAAAAGCTATAATTCAAGAGTCATCTTCTCTACTCAAAAATGCACTGAGTCCAGCTCTGACATGAAAACATAGTCTTTTACCAGTGCTCCCGGATTATCATGAACATTTGGTGCTGATACTGGATGTTTCCAAATCTCAAATGAGATGTTTGCTTTGCCACTGTATTTTAACAACAACAACAAAAAAAACCCAAAACAAAAAAACAAAAACACAAAAACAAACAAACAAACAAACCCCCCACACAACAGTTTTGTTTCTGTGAAACAAAGAAGTAAACAAAAATATTTCAGTAATATTTTCCATAGGAAGAAGTTTCTACTACTGAAATTTCTACTTAAAAGATTATTTTGGTTTTGCAACTTTTGTACTCAAAGAATTCCGTTTTTAAGGTCCACTTAAAACCTTAAAAGTTATCAGTTAGATTAAACTGGATCAGATACTAAAACAGTGTTCGGTCACTATTTTAAGCTAAAAGACCAGAAAACTTAAATGAGAACACCATGCTACTACAATACTTACCTTATATTTATGTATTTAGTGCAAAAATTTTTGATTAACAGATTTCTACCCAGCATGAAAATGTTAACACCCTTTCATGACTCTGTTCTGGCTTGGTGCAGTGGAAATGATGCTGGAAATCTGACCCTGAATATTTTGTAATAACCTCCTGAAGGAGACCCATGCGATTGGGCACTCCATGGCTACGATTCAAGCAAAAAGTCCACTTTGCAACTTTGCAAACATGGATTAAGCACTGGAGCTCCTTCATTCTAGATGGATATGACTGAGACAACACAGGCAGAAAACCTTGAAAGATCACAGTTTAGCAAATGAAAGGAGTCACAAATGGTCCTTGTCTTGCTGTGAAGAATCAAAATAATTTTTTTTTCTTTTTTTTTTTTTNTTTTTTTTTTTTTTTTTTTTTTTTTTTTTTTTTTTTGTTACTCCCCTGTGCCTGCCAATGTCATACACAGGGCAGGCAAGACTAACATTTGGTATCAGAGGTTAACATAACAAGAGTGGAAAAGCACACTTCAGCTCCCAGGGAAGTGGATAAACACTCTGTTCCCTCGCTGGCAGCTGCCTGCTCTGCTGGGAAATATCCCTGCTTTTGCTCTGGGTTAGTGGAGGAAAGACACAGAGCAAAAAGGCCTTTTTATTCCACTAGATATTATTATAAAAGTCTTCTGGCTTTGTGAGTATGGAGGAGGTTTTACTGATCCTTTCACTGCTCTGCGAACAGCAGAGAGGTAAAATGATCCCTTTATCAAATTTTAGGCAGTCCAGAAACTCTCTTTGTGCTCCAGAGTTAAAACCCCTTGAGGATAAAATTGCTTTACACCCAGCTGAAAACCAAACCAATAAAACTGGTGAACCCAATGTAATTTCTTGCTCATATTATATCTCCTCTTCATTACTAGAGTGATATTGAAGAGACCGCAGCATAAATTGGACTCTTGCCTTGCACTACTTGTCTGAATTTCAGTGAAATCCACTCCATTTCTTTTCAGGAAGGAAAAAACCAGTTTTCTCCAAGATTTTTGGTTGTTCACTAGAGGAAGGAGAAAAGAAGAAAGAAAATATATATTTTAAAAAGCTAAATAAATATATTAGCTATGTTAAAACATTAAACATATTTTAAGCAAAATTGTCTCTTCTGGGTTGGTTTCACATTAATCAGTCTCTCTCTTTCTCCCTTTTAGCTACAGTATTCCTGGGAGTTGTGGTTCACGTTATCTCAAAATACAAGCTTCCTATGCAGGCAAAACTCATTGCATTGATCATATTCAACCCCAAGATCAACAAAAATGTTGGTGACAGACATCAGAGGGGTAAACTGTACCTCAGTTCAGTTCTCAACAGTCTTGCATAATAAATGCTGATTTTCTGCCTCTAGTTTCTCATTATATGAATGAGAAATGTTTTGTCTCTTTGAACAAATGTAAAGCAAATTTTACTAGTATCAACTTCATAAAGTCAAATACTCTCTTAAAATGTTAAAAATAGTACTTCTGATCCATTTCTCCATATAAATTTATTTGTATTCTATTTTAGCAGCAGTTCAAAAATTTTGGGAGTTTTACACCTAAAACATTTTGCAATTCTGAATAGAATATAATAAATTTACTATTTGAATCTTACTATTTGCCTTTTTTGTCCTCCTTTAAAATTGGATGTTTTATTTTCCCTTAGCCCACAGATCTTTGCATTCTGTTCCTTGAAGCTTTTGCCTTAATCTTTCTAGAGGCTTCCCCGCCCCCATTTAATTAAAAGAAAATTACAAAACCTCAAGAGAGTGCTTGGAGGCATTAGAAGATGTTTTAGAAAGGTGCTAAGCTGTGTTAGATCAATAGCAGCTGTTTCTTTTGCTTCAGTACAGCTACAAGAATTTATGGCATTAAAATTTACACCTTTTTGCATGTGTTCCCTGAATAAACAACTGGCTAAGCTTTTCCCTCCCTAAATGCAATGGCAAAATTTTACAAAGAAATTATTTCTTCTTGGGAATTGGAGATGCTGAGGATTCAATTAAAAGTGTATTGATATACTGCAGGGAAGGATCTGTGCTTTTCCAGCGAGCTGGCCTCTGAACTCCTTTTCCTTGGTACTCCCATGATTTTTGTCTTCTTTTAGTGCTGAGCAGGAGAGTTTAAAAAATTATCTGGCAACTTTCAAAGGTGTATTTGTATTTGTATTTGTATTTGTATTTGTATTTGTATTTGTATTTCTATTTCTATTTCTATTTCTATTTCTATTTCTATTTCTATTTCTATTTCTATTTCTATTTCTATTTCTATTTCTTTCTATTTCTATCACACCTTCCAGTGATGCAGAACTAGCAACTGTTCGGCCTTCAACAAGTATTTATGTCTTTTAAAACACTGATTTTTATAGAGAGTACTCATAGGCAGCTTAATTATGTATACATCTCACTTGAGATTAAAGCAAATATACATATATATGTATATAACATATATACAGGGTTATTAAAGATAACTGTGCTTAAATCTAACTATTTCTTCTGTCTGTAATATCTATATTCTTGACTCTTCCCTCCACATTACCCATGCCTCAAGTTCACTGATCAATGTGGGTAAGGAAATGCAAACATTACAATTTTAAAAGCAAAGACAGTTAAATAATCTGCAGCACATTATTCCATGGGAAGGCTAAATTAGAAGCTGAGAGGAGCTAGGAAGTGTCATGGGATGGATGAAGGAAGGAGATAACACTGAGTGGTTGATCTCTGCTGCTGTTGGGGATGGTGCCAAAGCTCTCAGAACATTCCCAGTGGATTCCTGCAGCACCTCCGAATTTCACCCAGCACTGGAGACAAGAGTGATCCGAGTGAATTAAAGAGGAAGAAAACACCCCTGGCTGGCTGGGAGCTGGCAGGAGTCCCGTCCATTGACTGCTGCCTCCACTCAGCCGCGGCTCCGCGAGCAGGTTTGACTCGGAGCATTGCGCTGTTGTTGTTGGCACGGGGACGGAGCGGGAGCCGGCGAGCGCTCTGTGCAATCACCACTCCGGCTTTCCAGCCCCGGATCGCTTTTCCGTAAACAAACCACAGGCCCAGTCCTCTGTGGGGGTCACTTCAGTCTTCTGTGGGGGTCACTTCACTCAGCTGCTGCTCTGGCTGTGGAAAAGTCCCTCACCCCATTAAACCAAGGGTTTGCAGTAGTGAAATCACAACCGAACACTTCAGATTTAACAGAAGGGCTCAGCATCCTGCAGGATCATCTTCCTCAGTAGCTGAAGTCAATCAAAGATCAAAACCCAGTTTACTTCCAAAGGAGTTTCTGGATTTTCACCAGCATAGCCAAGACAGGAGCTCAACCCTCTTTGGAGAGACTCTTCAAGATGTCTGTGAGTGCCTAAGGTTAAAGACAGTGTAGGAACAAACAAACTATGGGAAACGGGCTCAGAGGTTCTCTGTGGAAGCTCCAAACAACTTGGTCCTCTCACTTTCCAAAAAAAGGTCAAGACTGTCCCAGCCCCTCATCTGTGTGGCCATAATCCTGAGACTGTGCCATTCTGACAGGACAAGAAGAAACAGCCTCAAGCTGCACTGGAGGTTCAGGTTGGACACCAGGAGGAATTTCTTCCTAGGAAGGGTTGATAAACATTGGAAGGAAGGTGGAAGATTCCCCATCCCTGGAGGTGTCCAAGGAATGCCTGGATGTGGCACTCAGTGCCGTGGTCTGGTTGACACAGTGGGGGTCTTCACAGGTTGGACTCAATGACCGTGGAATACTTTTCCAGCCTCACTGATCCAGTAATTCTGTTTTTGAGGATGAGACCCCAGCAGCTTTTTCCCCTTAGGAAAAACAAGAAGCCAAGTTATCCTTTAGGGAAGGCTTTTTTCTCTGTAAGCAAAGACTCCTAACAGACAGCACAGGCTTTTTCAGGTTTGAATCCTTGATCACTAATTATGCCCAAAGAAAATTTTACAAAAGGCACTCCAAGGTCATTCACGGTCAACCTGATGTGCAGATATGGATTTCCAAATTTTGATTTGTGTTATTCTGCCTACCTTCTCCCAGCTATAAAGTCAATCCTTAATGCCTTTTCTTTTTCTCAAAAACCAGCAAATAAGCAACATTTTTGCCTTAAATACATTAACTATGAATATTAATAAATGTAAGTATTAATTATCACTAAATCCACATATTTGTAAATATAAAGGGATATATATTGCATTTATATGCATTTATATTATTACATTTATTTTAAATAAACATATTTATTACATAAAGATACATTTAAATAATATTTATCCATTCTTGCATTCTTTCATACATATATATATATATATATATTCTTTTTCAGCCTACTGTTATCTTTCTGTGGGGTTAACAAGTGCAGAAACCTATTTGTGTTCATTTACCCTATATCCACAGTCCCTAAACACTAGATCCTAACTCAGTCTCAAAACACTGTTTAAATTCCCAACACTATCCTGATTTACAAGAGCAGAGGATCTCCCTTACTATGTCCCTTAATTTAAAAAAAAAACCAAACGCTAAAAACAAAACAATAAAACCAAAACAAACAAACAAAAAAATCCAACCCAAAATAAAAAAAACCCCAAAACCTCAATAAAGCCCCTCAAACAAAATCAAAATAAAAACATGGAGAAAAATTGATGTTTCTATGTTAATTGTAAAGAAAAAAATGATAGACTGAATAATATGAGAAAAATAGAAAAATTCAAAGCAAGTTGTCTGGATTTCCCATGTCCAGGGGTGCTCAAAGATACTTAATCCTTTATCTCTCCAAACTTTTTTAAAACAAAAGCAAAAATCCTGAACCAGTAAAGAGTGACACATATCAAATGTGATTGGGAATGATGCTAAAATGATGACCAAGAATAGGGTAAAATATCACAATGTTACCATGATGCCTCTCACCTTTCAGACCTCAGAACATGGGAAAACAGGTTATTAAACTATTTTTTTCCAAATTGGGATTCTTAGTCTTGTTTTCCTAGAAGACTTCTACCTGTCTGATAGTTTCACACCAGCGTGAGGTTCCTGTGTATTTCCCACTGCTATTAAGTTGTGATATCCTGTATTTTTTTTTGGTCCAAATCTGTGATTTCCTGTCCCAGTCTGTCTTAAAAGGAAAGATCTGGATAATAAAAAAATTATTAAGATTTTCTTCTCTTCTGTAATTACTGACTTTGTCAAAGAAAAGTATTAAAAATCATTCTTCTTAAATTGTAAACTGAGTTAAAATGCCTGTTTTTACAAGCCTATTGTTTTTAGCAATTGTCTTCTAATTCTTTAGACTGGCTTGGTTTTTTTCCCACTCCTGTACTTTAGAAAGTTACATAAATTAATTGTGAATTAAGACATTTTTAAATTCATCTTCCTGCTATAACAGACACCCAGCTTGCCAGGGAAACTGAAAACAGGAAAATCAGCAGAGCCAGTAATGACAATGGAAGGGCAATTTCCATTCCCCTTTGCACAGAAAAAGTGTCAAATCTCCTTGTTCTGTCCTTGCAGAGGAGGTTTCTTTGTGTCTTCTTTCATTTTGTGCTCAAACACATACAGACAAACCCTTGGCTCCAATATTTTAAGAAAAAATGGAAAATATTTGAGGCCCAAAGAAGTCAAAATTGAGATTAATATCTTGGTGTTTTTAAAAACTCATATAAATTTCTTAGTGTCTTACTCAGGAATCATCAATATTTGTAAGCTTGGCCTCATAAAAATTTAGGCTTAATTTAAAACATATCTGATTATATTCTTCTAAGGGCTTCAGTTTCCATCAGTCTTAAAATGGACTGTACTTTTATTTCCATTTAAATACAAGTGCATGATGGTTAACTGGATTTCTAAATGTGTTACTGAACAAGTCTGGGGATGTTCTTGAGGTCTTTCTGAAATACATTTTACCCAGATAAAACTTCTTTTTTCCATCCTTTGTGCTCAAATTTGGACTTTTTTGGTCACCTCTGCAGGGCTGGATCCTTGGACACGCACAAATTCTAAGCTGTAGTGACAAGCACACTGAGCAGCATCCAGGTTAGGACAGAAATGTGACAGTAAAATTCCCCACGCAGGAATTGCTGTCTGTTGTTCAACAGCCGGCCATGAGAACGTTTCATTTCACATTAATGTGTAAAGGGATGATGGGGGTGAGGGGAGAGCTCTCCCTGGCATTTTTTTTCCATGGGGCTGGGAAATGGGATACAGGAATGAAGGTTAAAGCTGAGACTCCTGAGCTGGGGAAGGAGCTGAGGGCCAGCCCAGGGATGACACGCTTAATGTGAGGCATTCTTCTCAGTGGGAAGACTTTGGCACACATTCCAGAGAGGCTCGAGCTGGCATTCTGACTTGGAAATATCACAGCCCCTCGCACTTTGAGAAAGTACTTAAATTGACAAGTTGGCTCCCTTCCAGGAATATTACAGCATATTAGTAGAAAGGCAAGGATTTCCTTTCTAAGAAGTCATTGTAATTTTTTGTAATTCAAGACGCAGCCAAAAATGGGCACAAAGTTGCAGTGTATAGCTGCAGCCCTTTATGACTCAGTTTTTCATGCTATATCCAAACAGAGGGACAGGCTGCTGTCAGAACACGCTGGACTTTTTATCCAAGTCTCCCTATTTCTCTTGTCATAACATCCTGGACTCAAGGAGATGCTTGAAAGCCATTGCCAGCTGAGCGTCTCCTGTTGCTGGCGCCTCATCCCTGTTCCCCTCCACCCAGGAGTCAGGGAAAACCTGCAGGTATCCACCTTCTTCCCTGACATCTTCGCCACCACTAACATCAGCTCCCACCACTGATGTCTGCCAACATGGGAGGTGAACTCAGGCAGCCCATAAATTTATGCTTCAGTGATTTCCTCTGCTTTATAATTAGACTCCTATTCATTAAATAAATCAAATGCACGTGCTGGCTGCTGGCTCAGGAGTGGCAAAGCAGGTACGTGGAAAGCTTGCAGCACTCTCTCCCCTGCTCCCACAGCCAGGCTGCTGGGTCCCAGCAAAGGGGAGGCATCCAGGGATTTGCTCTGAGGGGAGCTGCTCCAACAATTCAGTACAAGATACCAAACTTGCAGACACATCACTGGTGTGATGCTTTCACGTGGAAAACCCTTCCATGAACTGCTGGTGGTGTCATGGTGCAAAAGATGCAGTCATCACCATCTAGCTGCAGGAATTACCTGTCCAAATGGGAGTTAACAGAAGGGACAGTATTTACCCTCTGGCACAAAGCCCATTTGGTGAAGAAATGCCAGGATACCAGAGCAAGAAAGGAGTAGAGCATTCTTGTAGACACACTGCCCTCTAAATGCATGCTTATTTACAGAAAGGTTTAAACAGTGGCAGGAATATTATCAATAATTGCTATTTCTGAGCACATCTGTGGGAAGCTGACACTTTACATAGATTCTGCTCATATTTGAATAACATCCCTAGTCATTTGAACAGTGTCCAATAATTTCTTGGGCCAAGAAGCAGTTCAGTCACTCTAAACTGAAAAATGCCACAGCACCACTTTCATGGGACCCCATAGACCCCGATGCAAATCCTGAATTCTGAATTTTCACAGCTGCCAGAAGGACTGGGTTTGGAATATTCTTGATTTAGTAACCTGGTGACATCACGACAGTGCTGTTTCTAAATACCTCCAAACCATCCCTGATAGAGGAATGGCTCACAGGATTAAGAATAAACAGAGAATTATGACAACAGAAAGCCCCTGCCAAACCCCTTGAGGCACTGTGCAGTCTAGTTAGGAACAAACTAAAAGACAGTTAAAACCACTTCATAACAAGCTCTTAAATCAAGTTGATAAAAGCAATTAAGTAAACAGCAGGAAGGGAGAAGAGTGATTAAACTGAAGGAAAACATTGGCACAAGAACACATGGGTATAACCTAGACAGGAATATGTCTAGGCTGGAAATTTGTTAAGCATTCTGAAGTCTTCAAGGACAGAGATTCTTGCAACAGCTGTTTAGCAGGAGTAAAGGGGAAGTGAGACAAAAATCTGAGCAGATTTTAAGGTAGAGTTCCATGGATTTTTTACTGGAATTGTATGATGTTTCCTGAGACTTCAGTAGTTAGGGCTTGGTGACCCTATGAAATCCTGTTCTCTCTCCCATGATTCTAAAGAAAGGGAAAAAAAAAGAAAAAAAAAAGAAAAAAGCCAGATGAAAAACTGCTCCAAAGGACAGGACTGAGAGTATAAGGATGTATAAATATCCGAAAGGAGGGCTCCGAGCAGGGCCCAGGCTCTGCTCCGTGGGGCCCAGCAATGGCACCAGAGGAACGGGCAGGGACTGATCCCAGGAAGTTCCACCTGGACAGGAGGCAGAACTTCTGTCCTGGGCAGTGACCCAGAACTGAACAGATTGTCCAGAGAGGGTGTGGAGTCTCCTCACTGGGGATATTCCTGAACCAGCTGGACACAATCCTGTGCCCTGTGCTCTGGGATGGCCCTGCTGGAGCAGGGAAGTGGGACCAGCTGACCAGCCTGACCCATTCTGTGATTCCTGTGGGATGGGGCAGTTTTGCCAGCCAGGCATAAATGTTCCTGGAAGAACTGCTTGGAAAAGAGACTCAGTGCTGGCTCTGAACCTACTGGGTTGTGTCCCAGCTTGTTGGAAACTCTTCATCTCCCTGAAGGTTAAGCCCTCCTGAATTCCATCCTTGGGAAGCTCAGAGGGGCAGCCCTGCCTATCAGGCATCACCTTCCTCTTTACTCAGCTCTAATGCTGCAAATCCACCTTTTTTGATTTAATGGCTGCTCTGTGCATCTCACTTCCCTCCCACATCACTCTGCAGAGCTCTTTTCTTCAGCTCCTTCATCTGAGACATTTTCTCTCTGTTGAAGGTCTCCTATAAGAGACTCATTTATTGATATTGCTTAGTCTGCTAATTGCCCAGGAGGATCATCCATCTTCTCCTGCTGGGGTGTTCAATTAGCCTGAATCTTAAGATTACATTTTCCTCTACATTTCCCCGTCTTCCTTTTTGCTTCTGCGCACTCCTCTGCTCCTCCCCTCTGCCCTGTGTCATCTTTCAGGAAGCAATATATTGTGCCCTCCATTTGCATCTCTGGCTTCAGGCCCGTTTGGAAACTGAAATCCCCATTAGAAACAGAGACACAAATGATTAAACAAACCTTAAAACGGGACCAGAGTGTAGGAAAGTAATTAAATACTCCATAAACGCTGTAAAGCTGTAATGAAACTGCCATCCCATTGAGTTAGTGGCTCGTGGAAGGTGCTGCCCAGGGAAGAGTTCAATCCTGGCATCCGGCCACGGGCAGGAATTCCTGCTGGCTTGTTTGTCTGAAGCTGGAGGAACTCTCTGGCCAGTGTCACTGTGTGGGGCTCAGATCTCTTCATTAACCTGATTTCCTGCCACAAAACAGCCAAAGTTCTTCTGGAGCTGCAAAGATTCACTTACCCATGGGAGGGCTGCTGAGGGGGAGCTACACTGTGCTGCTCTACACAAATTGCCTTTTACAGAAGAGGCTTTACATGCCTCAAAACAGTAAAATCACTGATTGACATTCTAAGCAAAAGGCAGACATCTCAATAAAATATTCCGGAGATTTAGGCCTAATTTGCCTTTTCTGCTTTTGATTTTGTGGAGCATGTTGTTGTCTGAGTTATTGAACCCCATCTTGGACCGCATGCTTTTCAGGGATTAAGTGATTTTTAAAAATATTGAACAGTTAATTTATCTTAAGGCCTACACCTCATAACAGCATCAAATCATGGTTTGCTCTGGCAGTTTTAACCCTTTTCTTATGGCAGCTGATGGAGACCAGGGACCAGGCTATGACTGAAAACCCCAAACCTGCTCTCAGCCTGCTCCAGTAGCACCAGAATTCTGCAGCTCTGACTGCATCAGGGCAAAACTTGAATGTACAAAAATGGAAAAGAGAAAAATTAATTGAAATCAGATGTTTTATACTAAAAGCAGGATAAAATTTGTTTGTTATACAGTTTCTGATGCTTCTATATACTTCTTATTTTTCTTCCTAATATAATATGTTTAAATTAACACTTTTATTAATTTCTATTTAAAGCAGAGTAAAAACTGCTTGACTTTCCTGCTTCTTTTAGTCTTTTTTGTCTCCCCAAATGAAAACCTTTGAGGCAGAGTGCAAGTGGAAAAATGTAAAACAGACAGAAAAAAAGAGAAAAGTATCAGAAACTCAGTTATTAAAGCAGTTTTTTCAGTAGTCACAAAGAAAATAATAGGATTGACTTCCTAATTAAATGATATTTCATTGCAAGTTTGTTTGCAAGGAAATTACACCAATAATTGGGAAACAAGTATTTATCCAAAGTGTATCTCTGGAAGACATTGGATATCTCTGGATAGCACAGCCAAAGTATCCTTGTGTGAGTAAAGATAAATCCCTGCGTAAGTGCTCACAAGGATTTGTACCTTTGCAAGTGTGAAAAGGACATGTGAAGTCAGTGAGGTTTGACATGTTATGTTTTGAGGTGTTTTTCACAAACTAAAGGAATAAATGTCAATGGAGATGACATTCTCTGAATAATTAACAGAGCCTGGGAAATAGTTTCTAACACTAATTATAGTCAATCAATTTCAAAAATTTAAATTTCTTTTTCCTTTCATCTATTGATTCTTAGTGTATTTTTATTTTCTTTTGACTCCCAATTGCATTTTAAGGACCTTTAAAAGGGGGTTGGTTTGGCTCAAAAATGGAATTGCTTTTTTATGTAAGTCTCTTCTATTGCCCTATTTCGTATTCCTAACTAATTTGGCCAGCTCTAATTCACCCCGACTTCAGAGGTCATCTGCAGAATGGCTGCCAAGCCACGTCACATCACCTAGAATGTGACATGCAACCAAATTCTTCCCATGCCTGTCCTCTCCCAAAAACATCTTTTTTCTTTCTGGCATAACTGCAAGATGCCACTTTTAAGCCAGCAAAGATTCCCTGTGCTAAACTGGGGTTTGTTCAGAACAAGATTTACAGTGCCAGCAGCATCAAATGGCCTGAGCCACTCCCAGCATCTTTCTTTAGTTTATTTCTTTTTATTTTTAAACTTCTTAATTTTCCTCCCAGTTTTGCATATGGATTTTGTGTCTGCAGCTGCTTAGAACAGTATTTTTGCAGGCACAAAATGAACCTGCTGATCCTTAGATCCCACTCTTTTCAGGAAACTGAGTTCTATTGATCTGAGCCCCAGTTAGTTTTTTATCCCCAAAATATTTCTTATTTTTATTTGCGTTCAATGATACTAAAAATACCAGAATACTTACTTTTACACCTATCTTGGGTCTTTTATAAGAAATTGATGCTGAACATGAGCCACATCCCCTATCAAAAGGTGTTTTGATGGTTTGGCATAGCAATGACTTTTCTCTTGCTACCTGTCTGAAATACAGCCCATAAAATGGTGTACTGAATTTCTGGTGTATCACTGTTAATAGTAATTTACCTATTGAGGAAGAAATTTCCTGAATCACAACTTTGCCTTGCAATAAAAATATATTAGTGCTCCTTCTATTGCAGGATGATTTAACCTTCTCTAATAATCCTCCGATGACAGATACATAATCAGACAAGAGGATTTTACCTGATAAGATATTTTCAAAAATTTTTCATGTTGGTTTTAAATTAAATCTATTAAAGGATAGAGGTTTTCCCTGAACAAATAAAATATACTCTTTCTAAAACTAGTTTATCAGTCTTCAAGCATCAGTTAAGCCTAGAAGTTGGATTTTGGTTAACAGACATTAGACAGCTCATATTAATGAAACTAATTCATGATGTTCTAGGGGAAACCAAAGATCTGTCTGGCCCAGTATACAGGGAAAGAATTAAGAATGTGGATGTGTACAGTAATCTGTATTCTGAATTATTTTACAATCATAAGCAAAAGCTTTCACATCTGGATCTTGTACCTGTTCAACGGTGTTTAATATCTGCCTGGTGTCCAGGAATTTCTCTTGCAGCTTTTAAAGTATGTTCATATATTTAGTGTACATTATATTCCTGGATAATTAAATGAAAAAGAATTTCCTATTTTTCATCTGAATGCTGCCTCTGGTATTCCTGAGTTCATGTTCTGCAAGAAATAATGAATGATCACTCCTCAGCCACTTCATTCACATCATTTGCTACTTTACAGGCCTCCATCATAGCTCTCTTCAGCTATCCAAGCTGATAAGTTGTAGTCTGTTCAGTCTTACACATGTGGAAGACTTCTTTTCCTGACCACCCTTGCTAGCCTTTTCGAGACCTATCCTAGTCCTTGTGCAGCTCCTCCTCAGGAATCTGTCAGATATGTGATGCACAGGCATAAATAAAGGTTTCTCCTTCCTTCTCAGTGCTCTCTGATGTTGTCAAACCTCAGTGTCGCCCAGGAACCTCACCTGAAGCAGAGGGTACCTGTTACACCTGACAGCTCATGAGGTTCACCAAGACCAAGCTGGTGCTGCACTTAGGTAGGGGAGAGTCCAGAAGAGGCCACAAAGTTGGTAAGGGCTGAGAAAGTTGGGGCTGCCCCCCATTTTTCATGAGCATGATATGGCTATTTTTACCCATGTGGAACTGATAGCAAAAAAAAAAAAAGATGAAATGAGTAATCAATACATCAGAGATTTGTATCTCCTTCCCTGGTATTTGGTGGTAAGGCAAGAAGACAAGGAAAAGAAAATTAGAGGCCTGACATTTGCTTGAACTCATCCTGCCACGTGGCTTTTGCACACTGAGAGACTTTGTGTGGAGGAACAACATGATCCAAGTTTCCAGAAGTGCTAAGAAATAAGCACCAAAAAGCAGAGTAATTTTCACTCACAGAATTATTGCCTTTGTGCAGTTCAGGAGGCTGCAGGGAGTAGAAGGATGGTTTCTTGTTTCGCTCTTTTGCCTGTGGCAAAACATTCCTCTATTAATTCATTGCTGTTTATAAAGTGGTTTGACTTCCTTGGATGAAAGGCATGACATAAGTGCTTGGTATTAGATGATTATTATTTATTTTTATTCCTTTCAGGCCAAGGACCTATTACAGGCCTCATAAAGTTTAGCACTTCAGCCTTTGTACTTTGAATTAAAAAAAAAAAAGAAAAGAAAAAGCAGCTCAATCTCTGTAAGATTACAGAGCTGTCTACTATGTGTTCCCCAGAGAATTTATATTTAAAGGAAAAAATAGAAAGACAAACCAAAGGGATCTCTCAATGGGGAAAAAATTGAACATTTTTTGAGAAAGAGGTCACTACTTGTCAGATTTTTCACTGCTCTAAATTGATGCAATCCCGATGATTTTGTTTGGGTAGTGGTTAACATTTTCACATTCAAACTCTAAGTTAATACAACTTTCCATGGTACTCCCAATAAACCTTCATTTAGGGGCTTGAAGGCTATTGTGTATGTAACACAGACAGGCACTCAGAACCTGGTGATGAGCAGGAATAAAGTTATGGGAACACATTAAAAAAGTCCAGGCCAGCACCTTGGTTCTTGTAAAGGAGCTTTGCTGTTTGGAAGTCAGTGAGGTTATGCTGACTTAGGTCAAGTGAGTTTATAAAGCTGTAAATGTTAGAAAATTAATTTATGCACCAAATTCATACCAAAATGAAAAATTAAAGAACCAGAGAAGTGATTAAAAAATATTACTTCAGACTTCATGTGCATCATTGTCATCTTCAACTAGCAAAATTGTTGTCATCCAATTACCCTTTTTTAGCTGATGAAAGAAATTTTTCCCTGTCAGAGATGCTCCAGACCCTAAACCATCTCCACTGGACCCCCTGGAATGTATTCATTTTGTTGCTGACTGGAATTCTTTGCATCCGACTGGGGAAACTAATTTTCTCTTCAGGCAGAAAATGCTTTCATTTTTGGACATCAGTGGCTTTTTTTTTCCCTTTGGCTTCTGAACCAAAATCCAGCCTCTGAACTTTGGAGAAGAGTCATTCTTATAAGACACATGCAGCACCCAGCACTGTTAATTCTGTTTGTCTGGCGATGCCTAAACTTATTTTGCATCCTGCAGGGAAAACTGCAGTCAGCCTTGTCTGAGGAAGCTGCAAGGGAATGCTATTCTTAGAAACCCTTTTTCCCAGGCAAGCTTTCTAGGTAATGTGGGCAGCTCTTCTGAATTGCCAAAATCAAGTACAGGGCAAACTGAGCTCACAAAAAAACCCAGCTTTGGCTGCACTCTCCCCTTGTTTTTTTGGTTGTTTGGTTTTTTTGGGTTTTTTTTGACCAACCGAAGAAAGAAAACATTTACTCCGAACTTTTAAAAAGCAACTCCTACATCACTGTGCCTAGGGAGCAAGGAAAAAAAGCT
The DNA here is from genome assembly GCA_013398275.1 of Promerops cafer. NCBI lineage: Eukaryota > Metazoa > Chordata > Aves > Passeriformes > Nectariniidae > Promerops > Promerops cafer. The sequence continues at coordinate 132,172 of VZSE01009355.1, read as the reverse complement.
TGCAAGCTGCTCTAAACAGTCCCAAATTCAGAAGAGTTTTGATGCTACTAAACTTTCATTTTAAACATGCATTTGGTAAATATGTGTAAGTGTAATGTTTAATTCACTGAATAATCACTCTGTCCCACAAATTCTGTGTGTGGCTCCTAAATCCTGCAAACCCAAGGAGATCTCACTGAGACCCACCCCACATCATCCAATGAGCTGAATAGAAATGCCTCTTGGTTATGTCTCCAGGGCAAATTCTCAATCTTAATAACATTTCTTGCTGTTCCTGTACCTAGTTCTTAAACAGTCGAAATGTTACAATCCCTAGGCAGGTATTTTTTTCCTGTTTGGTTACAAATACAGACCAACCCTGTGAGAACTACAGGCAGTCTCAGTTCCATATTTCCAATGTTCTTACGGTTATCAGAGTAAAAATTTGTCAGGCTATGTACAGTATTGTGGCCAAAGTTTTCTTTTCACACAATGAATGGGTTATGCTTAAACTGCATGTAGAGGTTTTCCAAGGAGAGTTAATCCTAAACAGGCTTTCCCCAGGAAGAAGTGAAAACATGAAAACCAGAGTTTGTGGCAAAAGAGTTCTAATCTTCCAACCCAGTCAGGACCTCTTTGTTGTTCAGTAAGTCAGTAGTAAATGCAGAATAATGCTTTATAAAACCTGTGGTGAGTCACTGCACACACAGACCTGACCTGCCGTTTTCACATGATCCCACTTGTTTTCCCACTGTTTTAAATCAGGTGTAGTGCCCCTAAAGTTAATCCAATGCCTTTTCTAGCCTATAGACGATGATCAAAGCTAAAACTTCCAGAAGTTAAAGAATCCATCCCATCCTACAGGCTTGTCTGAATTCTTTAGTTCTTTAATCTCATAAAGTACAGTTATGGTTTCTTGGTTATATTTACAAGGAAAAATCTGGGCATGCTATATTCAAATTAGAAATAGAAATCTTAGACAAGAAAAAAAATATGAAAAAAAAACCCCATAACACAGAGTCAGTGGGAATTTTTGAATATTTGAATGTTTGAATGTTTGTATGAGAGGAGCTATTAATTTTTCTGGCATGCCCCATGATGTTATGAAGAAAACATCTCACAACCTGTGTTTGGAGAGACTTTACAGTCAGATATCTGCTGATTTTATGTTTTTTTTCAGTGCATTTTGTCCCTTATTCCCAATCAGACTAATTCAGTTTCCTGTAGATGTGACTCTGGCACCTGTCCTTTTGCCTTTCTTCACAAATTGTTTTTCAAATTTGACTGACAGTCATCTTTAACTCCTCTCTCAGACTTTACTGCCTTTTACTTGAAGAAAAATGTTACTACTTTTCAGCACCTTCCAATTTACACCAATCAGTATCACTGCATTGCTTCCTTGAGGCAGCCTTTGTTTCTTGAGTGAAGTTTTCTCTTGTATTAGACAGAGAAACAACAGGACTGGGGTGGGGTAGCTCATAACTTGAGGTCCTATCTAGTGGTTAATGCAAATAATAAGGACATCAACAATAGCACTGGTGAAAGCTGGTAAAATGCTCCAAATCACCTAAATTTTGACTGATTTTTCAAAGGCAGAAAAATCAATGGGAGAAACTGTTGTTAACCAATCACACATTTGCCTGTATTTCATATTTCATTTTTGAAAATGAAGAAAAGTCTGGAAAATTACTGCAAACATCCACCATTGCTTTACGCTACTATGGATATTTTATTGTCTGATAATACACGTTAACACTTGAAAAACATAGAATTTCTGTGGCCTCAACATAATTTCCCTAAATTGCCATATCCAGTTTCTCTTCTCACCATCTCTTCTCTTCCATGCTTAGGATCTTTCATCAGGGTTGAGAATGTGAGCACTCAGCCTTTACTGGGTGTGTTAAAAATTGAAGTTTTGTTACAGTCCAGTTTGCAGGGTAGAATGAAGGGATTCAAGCAAAAGAAGTGCCAAGAAATGTATGCCAAAACACAACAGGAGCTACCTGTGATGACTATGAACTCAGACATCAACGTTTTACATGGAAAATCCACAGCCTTTTCTTACTCTGTGTGCTGTTCATGAGTAGCCAATATTCATGGCACTTAACTATAAAACAAAAATATGGCCATCTCAGCACCAGTAATTCTATGGATCACTTTCTACATGGCCGCAGACTTCTCTATTCCTATTATGCTCCTGTCTCAGTTTCCCCCCTTTGTGCTATCAAAGGTGTTTTCTCACACTGTTGCTCATATTTTGAGCTGTAGAAGAAGTAACCCAGAGTTCTGGGCAGCCCTTCAGAGGGACATCAACAGGCTGGGGAGATGGACAGTGAAGAACTGTCTAAAATTTAGCAAAGGCAAATGCAGTGTCCTGCATTTATTTGGAGAAAAAATTCAATGCAGCAGCACAGGCTGGAGATGACCTGCTGGGAAGCTGCTCTGCGGAGAAGACCCTGGGAGTCCTGGTGGACAACAGGGTGTCCATGAGGCAGCAGTGCCCTGGGGGCCAAGAAAGTCAGTGGTGTCCTGGGGTGCATCGGGAAGAGCAGTGCCAGCAGCTCAGTGAATGATCCTGCCCCTCTGCCCAGCCCTGTGAGGCACATCTGGAGAGCTGTGTCCAGTCCTGGGCTCCTCAGGACAGGAGGGACAGGGAGCTCCTGCAGCGGGGCCAGTGGAGGCTGCGGAGATGATTTAGGGCCTGGAGCATCTCTGGCAGGGAAAGGCTGAGGGAGCTGGGGCTGTCCAGCCTCGAGAGGAGCCCCAGCTGAGAGGGGCCCTCAGCCCTGGGTGTCCCTGTGTGCAGGGAGGGCTCCGAGCAGGGCCCAGGCTCTGCTCCGGGGGGCCCAGCAATGGCACCAGGGGAACGGGCAGGGACTGATCCCAGGAAGTTCCACCTGGACATGAGGCAGAACTTCTGTCCTGGGCAGTGACCGAGAACTGAACAGATTGTCCAGAGAGGGTGTGGAGTCTCCTCACTGGAGATATTCCAGAACCATCTGGACACAATCCTGTGCCCTGTGCTCTGGGATGGCCCTGCTGGAGCAGGGAGGTGGGACCAGTGACCCAGTGTGGTCCCTTCCAGCCTCAACCAGTTGGTGATTCTGTATTAAAGTAGCAGATAGAAGGGATTATTTTGTCTGTGCCTCTGGCAGGATCCTGTCACCTACAGAATAAACTCCACAGGTACCTGTAACTCCAGGTTCTGTCCTTGGTTCTGTGGATTGACAAGCTACTACTGTGCTACATGCACTGTTTTCCTAAGCACTGAGTCTGAGGACTGTCTTCAGTTCTGTCTCGCACTTGGCTGAACACGTTGTCAGAACGTATTAAATGTTAATCATTAACAACCAGCACAAAAGCCAAACTCTGTTTGCAGAAATCTTCACTCAGCTTAAGGGTAATGAATTTCCACTCAAGGGTGTAGCTGTGGCTTGTGTTAAAGTGGAAATTTACTATAGGAAAACATGAGGAAGATGAAAGTCATCTTGTAAACAACATTGTTAATGATTCATAAGTCGGCTTTTGCTAGATAGTTTTATGAAATAGTTGTTTGAAACAGTAACATAGCTGGCATCACACAGAGCAGCAGACCACATGAAACCTCGGCTCCTGTCTATTAAGCCAGTGAGTCAGAGAAGTTTGTGCAATGTGAGGGCTTCTTCTGAAATTTCTAGGCATCTGCCTCCCTGCCTTATTATAGCTTCTGAAAATTGCTTAAAGAAGCAATGACATAAAGCTAGAGCAGTATTTTGAAGCAGCAGAAATTTTTTTCTGACAAAAGACACTTAGTGAAATTTACTGGCAAATTAAAAAGGAAAATTTGCATCCCACTGTGGAACACTAAATATTATTAGACACTCGGAGAAGAAGTCCATTAAGTAACATTTTAGGAGTAACAAAAGAAATAAAGAATCATGTGACAGTCTGTACAAAGCATAGGAAGTGGTTTCTTCAGTGCTTGTGAGCTTCTATACATTGTAAACCTTGTTCTTGTGGAACTCAGAAAATTTGTAAGTCCACAGTTTGGAAAATAGTTCTTCTTGCCTGGCTGATCAGAGTGTCCTACAAACCCTGCAGAACGAGTCTGCTGGGATTAGGACTCTGCCAATACTGAGCATGGAAAGACCGGAGGCCCTGTCACATCAGCACACGTGGCTATAACTATCAAACTGTCCAGAAATGTTGCCAGACTACAGAAGATGCAGCATTTTTCAAAAGCATAAGTACCCCTGTGGCTTTTCAAATCTAGACAAACCCTCCCAATTTTCCTGTTCCTTTACATGACATCCAAATTTGGGGGAGAAGGGGGGTGGTGTCATTTTCTAGCTATGTTTTGTTTCATGAGGTTTTCCAGCTCTCTTGGTTTTGATTATACATTATTTCACATCAGTGTCTTACTGGCATCCAGTCAATCCTAGATATTTAGGCAGCCCTTGTGATTAAAGGAACAGCACATCCAGGAATGTATTCATTCATCCCAGGAAAATGGGATAAGCTGCCTCTTTAGGTATCCTCCCCATCAGATGCAGGAAAAGTCTTGGCAAGTAGTGTGCCCTACATGCCTTACCCATACATGTGAAGCTTTGTGAGGTGAATGCAATCCTGAATATGATTCTACTGGTTATTTTAACGAGCTCTTGGCAAGTGGAATATTGGACTCTTTTTATTTGACAGCTTTCAGAGACATTGCTTTGTCAGATCAGAGCATTACTGAGATTCTGAAATAAATTTTGGATCATGAAATGATTTTTAGGGATGGAAATTCTATTTTCTTGCCAGGAGGCATAACAAACAGGCAGAAGATAAGTCTTGGTGACCCTGGTCTGGGTGACTTGGTGAAGGTAAAAGATGCAAACCACAAAAACATTAAACAGAGCTAAGCATTAAGGTACCTCCTCCTAAATCATGTTGTCTTCCCCTAAATCCTGGTGTCTCTTCTACAGTCTTTCTTAAGAATTCTTTTTCTTCTCCTAACAAGTAAATGAACTCCTTCCTTCCTTCCTTCCTTCCTTCCTTCCTTCCTTCCTACCTGGCTGACGATTAAAAATATGAATTGTTGCATTTTTCCAGCTTCCAGCTGTCTAATCATTTTATGTAGGGGTTGATTCTGATTTCCCANAACTCCTTCCTTCCTTCCTTCCTTCCTTCCTTCCTTCCTTCCTTCCTTCCTTCCTTCCCAATTGGCAGAAGATTAAAAATATGAATTGTTGCATTTTTCCAGCTTCCAGCTGTCTAATCATTTTATGTAGGGGTTGATTCTGATTTCCCACAGGTATTGGACCAATATAATTGCACTGCTGTTAGTTAATGCAGGTCATCTTTTGTGAAGGGAAAACCAGAACAGCGGTTCCAAACCCTATATTTGAAATTGCTGTGGTCTCTTCCTCTACTTTTGCAATATTTCCATATCAGCACGATTTTACTGAATCCTATCTAGCTACACTGTGTTGAGACTCAATGTCAGAATGGAAATCAGTTGTAATGAAGAACCTCATTAGGAAAAAATATCTTTCAGTTTTACAGAACTGCAGTGTTGAAGACAGAAAATTTTCAGGTAATAGTCCTTCAAAGGAGAGTGATCAGAATCCATTAAATTCTTCAAAGACAGGTAGATTTAATAAACACAGAAGATATTCTAGAATTTTAAGGCAGATGTGTGTATGCTTCAGAGACCCCCCAATAAGTATAAAAATTATTTTTCTGGTATATCTTTAATGAGAAGTGATAAATGTTAAAAAATACAATTTGAAATTCTTGTGGAGAATAAATTTTGATACAGCTGTAAAAATAAGGGTCAGTACTCTGCTGAGCCCAGTTACATTTAATTGAAGATTCTTAAATAGACATCAGTGAGTGTCAAAAGGTCAAAACCAAAGCAGTTACATGAGGGTAGATCACATTTTCCAAGGGAAACATAAAGTGAAAGGAAATTTCTACAGGAAAGGGAACAGTAAACCAGTCATAATAATAATAAAAAAATCAAATATCTTTTAATCCGAACTTGGGTAAGGGGGAGACCAATTTATCACTACTAATCTAATTATAAACTAAAGTTAAGAACCATATGTGGTGGAATTGGAAGTCCTGATGGAGACTGGAAAAACATATTAATTTAGCACTAATGAACATCTTCTGTCTTTTCAGAGTAAAATGCAAGGAAAGAGAAGGATTTAAAGCTGATTGGAGTTACAATACTGAAAGTGAACAGATTAAAATTCTCTTTTCTGCCACTCCTAACATTATTTAAGGACCTGATCAATCAGATACAGGCAGCCATGAATATGAGACAATGCTGTGTGTGAGCATATTTAAGTCATCAATGAAATTGCCTCTAGAAGTAAAATCCATATTGAAGATAAATACAAGGCTGGACCCTTGGGTCACAGCTTCACAAAGATTTATGTGTGCATTTAACTTTACATACATGGCCAATGCCATTGATCTCTTCGAGACTGCCTACACATGTAAAATCAAGCAGAGTTTTAATTCTTGCCTGAATTATATCTTTAGATTATTATCTTCTCAATGTCTGTACCAACCTGCAAAAGCAGTCTGATCCACGTCGGTGTAAGTCCTTACTAATCTGACAAATATTGGAGTAAGGCTTGTGTTTCTGTAGGGTTCTTGGCTCATTTTGAGACTGGAATTAGTGAAAATAAAACTGGATTTTGCATCAACCTGAACCATGCTAGGTTTGTTTCCTATGAAAACGAGAAGGTGAAATTCTGGCGACTGCCTGACATATTTGTAGAATTAATTGACTCTTTTATTTCAAAGCCGTTAGTCATTCTAAATCATAGGCACTGGATAGTTTAAGTCTGAATTATTCTCATCTCAGCCATCATATTGATCTGACAATGACAGTTTTTAGTTAAAGTGTGCAGTGTCTATCAGCTCTGCTGTTACAGTGACAAGCAAACCTTGCAGGGACAGAGGATGTTTTTATTAGACCAAGCAAAAAGGCTGCAGAAAAGGAAAGTTTAGAACTCACAAGCTGTCATTACAAAAGACTTTCCTTCTACCTAAGCAATTTTTACTCAAGTATTCTTTCTCCCCTATTTTGGTGGGGCTTTTTTAAATTTTTTTTTCTTTTTCTTTTTTTTTCTTTTTGCAGAAAAGCTAAACATATGATCATGCCTTGTATTCAAAAGACTTTGCCCAATGAGCTTTCTCAAACAAACAGAAAATAAAAAAAACCTGGAACAAACCACAGAAAAATATTACTTAACAGCACCACTGATTCGCTCACATTCATAAATTGCACATAAAATATTATTATATAATATCTGAAGGTAAAATATTCTTATCCAGTTAGACACAAGGGGTTTAAAACAAAAAAGCTCTTTATATGGGCATTAAGCAAACTATTAGATAACAGACAATAAGAATACACTGGTTTTAAGTTCTGTGATCTTATGTCACCTGACTAACAGTGGATTCCATGTTCTGCAGTGCACTAAATCAGTGCAGAATTCGCCCCACGCTCTCCAAAAACTGAGTGGATTGCTGGCACTGCTAAATCCTCCTGCAAAAAAACCCCAAAATCTCTGAAAGTGAGCAGAGAAAAATGCAACCAATGAACACACAGTGCAGTGTTGTAAATGTCCTTTAATCAAAGTCACCCACCTCAGTATGTTATTTTTCACAGGAGTAATACAAAACCACATTACATAGGAGGGAGATTTGGCCTGTACTGCCAAAAAACCCAGTCTCAGACTGGTTTCCCAGTCTTGGCTCATGGGACAAGTGCTATGATCTTGTTCTTTGTCAATGGGCTTGAACTTCCTTCCTCCCTGGAAAAGAGTGGCTGCATCCCTACTGAATGCAGGTTGTGGGCTGGGAGCTTCTCTGAACCACCCCAAGAATAGCTGGCCTGAGTCAAAAGTGTGCCAGGGAGCAGGCTTGCATGAAACACACACTGTAGAGGTCTGTAAGTTAGTGTTTGATTCTGTTTCCTTACATAAATGTCTAAATATTATAATAAATGTGGTAAATGACGGTGCATGTGATTTTGGCACATAAAATTTCATAACCCCAAATGCACCTTTTAAATATGCATCCTCCAGATTCAGACATCTCACCATTTATTTCAACACAGAAGGATTTTTTTCTTAATGGAAGAACAGCTGATGTCTGAAGGTGATGGTCAGAGTGTTCTGTTAAACACTGTGCTCACACAGAAGTGCTGATGAATGATTAGAAGAAATGAAAGTGTTTTTTAATAAGAAACAACTGGGCTAAAAACAAAGATGTCAAAGGCGGATTAAGCTGTGTGCTCCATTTCAAGGCTTCTGCTCTGGCACAGCCATGGTGCTTTAAAAAAAGCAATGGAAGATTTTCCTGCCAACCCCTTTCCATCACAGTGAGGTCACTCGCAGTCCAGAGAACAGGTTCTGCACAGAGCCTGGAATGTCACAGAGCAGCCAGGTGGAGCTTTGAGGTGCACTGGTGACCCACACCTCAAACCCTGTGTCCAGTTCTAGGCTGTGTCCAGTTCTAGGCCTGTCACTGTGGGATGGACATTGAGGGGCTGGAGCGTGTCCAGAGAAGGGAACTGGATCATAAATCTGATGAGAGGCAGCTGAGGGACCTGGGGGTCTCATCCTGGAGAAAAGGAGACTCAGGGGGGACCTTCTGGCTCTGCACAACTCCCTGACAGGAGGGGACAGCTGGGGGGGAGGGGTTTGGCTCTGCTCCCAGGGAACAAGGGACAGGATGACAGGAAATGGCCTCAAGCTGCACCAGGGGAGGGGAAGGTTGGACATCAGGAGGAATTTCTTCACGGAAAAGGCTGTCAGGCATTGGAAGGGGCTGCCCAGAGAGGTGGTGAATCCCCATCCCTGGAGGTCTCCAAGGGACTACTGGACCTGTCACTCGATGCTCTGGTCTGGTTGACAAGGTGGTCATCGGTCACAGGTTGGGCTTGATGATCTTGGAGGTCTTTTCCAGCCTTAATAATTCTGTGATTTGATGATTCTCTAAAGCTGCCAGCTTTGAGGGTGTTAGTGCAGAAGGTAGGACATAAGGCAATTTCTCCCAGCAAAACCCATTGCCAGCTCAGACAGGATGACCCATTCTGAAAGAAGAGCAGTCTCAACACCTGGTCAATCCTGTTCTAAAGTGTTTACAAGAGGTGAATTACAGCCCAGAAAAGAGGCAAGCTTTGCCTCTGCAAAAGAATTGCAGCCTCAAGGCAAGGCTGGTTCGACACGAGGACTGGCATTTGGAATCAGCTAAGGTAGCACCTACCTGAGGTGACACTTTTGACACCCCTTTTAACATCCCCACTGATTCCCGTTCAGAAGCTGCCCTGGAAGGACTCTCTTTAGGTGACCTGCAGGAGGTGGAAGCTTTCACCTCCTGTCCAGCTTCATCTCACCAAAAACATCAGAGCAGAGAGATGGAAGAAACAATTTTTTTGCATTTCATATATTAAAAGTCCAGCTATGGCTAATTTGACAGCAAACCCACTGAAGACACCATGATTGATTTTATAGGGGAGATTTGAATTCACAGAAAGCTCAGCTATATAGATTTGTGCATAATTTGTTTCTTAAAGGATCCAGTTAAAGAATTATGAGTGTGCAGTGGAAGTGGTGACACATGAGAGAAAAGGATGGGAACTATTACAAGGAAACTGTAATAGCTGTGTCCATGCAAGGAAAGGACCTGACTGCCTTGAAAGAGAAGGACAGGAGGAGGGAGAGAATGGATATTCTTGCTACTCTCATTGCCTGTAAGTACAGATTTCACTGAAGGAATAACAGACATGAAGGAATTTGGATTTGTAAGGCCTAGTGAAACACAGCTCTGACACCAAATATGTGGGAAAAGGGAGATTTGCCATGAGAAAGAGGAAGACTTTAATTCTTGCCAAGGGGGAGGGGAACAAGAAATCTTGGGAGTTCTCAGTCCACAAGGATTAGTTTGTAACTATTTTATGCTCTGTCAGTTTATCAGAACTGGAGTGTGTTTCCCAAGCAGAAAAAGGAGACAGCAAACTGGTGTTTGTGAGAAATAAATTACTTTTATTTCATGATACAACTCCAAGCAAAGTAATTTTTTGTGTGTAAGTATTTAGTGTTACTGGGATGAAATGGTTAATTAAGTTATATTTATTAAGAAAATGCAGCATCCTAGGTTTATTATGGATTTCCATATGTCACCTTTGGGTGATCAAATAAGTGATTTAATTACTTTGAGAGAGTATTAAAGGGCAGCTCCTGGGAGTTGTTCCCTGAAGTAACTTTGCAAATCACGATCTTTATTTTGTTTCTGCCATGAGAGTAAATGAAATCACCTTGATTTTTTCAGTCAAATTCCCTAACAGCCATTGTCTTGCCTTGCATGAATCTGCCTGAACTGATATCCATAATAATATTAGGAATATAAATCACTCATTTACCTTCAGGAAAGGAGGATGGGGCAGCCTGTGCTGCCTGCACGACGTGAAGGACTTGAGCCAGCCTGAAATCAGTGAGGCAGGGGAAGGCTTTTGTTTCATGTCTCATGCACAGGAGCGAGGGAGGTCAGATTCTCCCCCTTCCCAGCCTGCCAAGCAGCCAAAAACCGGATCCCCACGGGAGGGCTGGGTTGCGACACCACGCTGTTAACAGAGGCTTCAAGGCAGCCCATCTGCTGCCACTGTCACGCTGCTGCTGTGACACAGCAGAGCTGCCAGGCAGGACACCTCACTCCTGGGCTCTTTATGGAGTCTTTGGGAATCAGAAGTGTGGTCCATGCAGAGGGGCTGGAGTAGACTGTGGGAATGGGAAATCTGATGGATTTGGGGGCAGGGAGAATGTGAAGCCGCTTGGATTTTCTGGGAAAGTGTGCATGAAATCAATGGGCTGTTGTTGAGGGGGGGAAAGGAGGAAGAATTTGTAATTCATGTTATTTGTTCTCTGATAGGGAAATATAATACTGGTGGATTTGCTTTGGAGAGGAAAAAAAATTCTATTTGAGAAGAAGGTTACTTGCCTGACCAGAAAAATGATTGAGGGAACCCCATTTTAAAAGAGCTGGATGCCTAAGCCTGAATTAATAAACTACGAACTGCTGTTGAAATAATGCAAGGAATTTCTGAAGGAAAGACAGAGAGGACCTTGGCAAAACAAGAAGGTAGGAAAAATTATGAATTTAATGATCAAGTTCAAAACACATCAGAGATACTTCTGCTAATTTATTTCTCCTCTCTTTTTAAAAATCCTTTTTGTCAGGAATAAAGGTTTAAGTGGAAATACATTTAATTATGACTCTGTCAGTTCCTTGGTTTGGAAGGATGGAGATGAGGACTGAGTTTTGTTTATTTTAAAAAATAAAATACCTTGGATCTGAAAATTTACAAACAAGTTATTGCTTCAATTTTCAGATGCATGAACACAGAAAACTTCCAGGTTGAGATCTCATACATTTTCACAATGTTTTCCACAGCTTGCTTTTGATGCCTGAGAGTTCTCAATAGCTCTAAATGAAGAGGGGAAAAATGACAAAAATGTTCAAGTTATTTAAAGCCTAAGACATAAAATCAGTCTTTGGCCAGCTCAAATTCTATCCTGTCCATTCTTCTACAGTATCATCACTGATATCCAAATGATAGGGATGTTTTTGCTGATATAATAAATGATATAATGTCTTTGCTGCTTCTGCAGAGTGAATTAGGAGGAGATTTCAGTGATGCCAGCTGCAATTAAGCATGGCATTTTGGTTTTCCTTTTACCCCTTTTGTCAATGTTCATAAGTTTTACCCAAACTCTCTGGAGTCCAGTGGAAAACTTTTCCTTGGTTTCCTCTCACACTCTGACCCTCTAAAAGTTTATTTTATAGCAAAAATTATAGTTTCTTTTTTTGTTGCCATTTATTTCTAGAAAGCCTGAACAAAGCAGGTTTTTTGTAGGAACACGTGTGATAGTGCTTAAAGAGCAGAGGCTCCTTGGCTTGATTTTCTGTGGGGATAAGACTGATGTTAACAAAATGTTTGATGTCTGCTGTTGTCCTTTCTCTTCATAATCTCAAAACCCTTTTCCAATTTCAACTACATTTCAAGACAGATGACTTCAGTTTTCAGAGGAACTAAACTACAAATTTCAGTAAATTGGTGGCTGGGACAGAAGAGGATCCAAACAAGTCTTTCCTGAGGGAAAAGTTGGAGCAGAAACTCAAATATATGATCAGAAACCAGAGCAGCAAGGCAATGGAAGTGCTCTAGACTTGAAGCAAGACTTGGCCAGAAATTGGTAGTCAGAGGAGAGCTCAGCCACAAAACCTGGAACAGCAGGGTGTCAGGCTGCAGGTGTTGTGCTGATCATGGGATGGTTCACACTCCTAGGAAAGAGGAAGACTTGTGAATGAAGTATTTCTTTGTAGATACAAACTTTTTCTCATTTTCTTATTTGAAGAGAATGACAAATTTTAGTCTGAAAAATTTAAAAGAATTTGAAGAAAATGCAGTTCTTTTCCTGAATTTTCTAGTCAACACTGGAAATCCCACACATCACTTTTTTTTTCTGAAGTCCTTCTATCAATTCATTTGCCTAATTATCCCATACTTTTTTCTTTTTATTTATGAATGTTAAGTAAGAACTCATTGATATTTTTTAATCATATCAAAATACAAATATTGCCAGAACGTAGTAATTTGTACCAGAGATCACTTTATGGTCACCACTTATAACAAAAGATTAGAGACGGAAAATGGTAATTGTGGAGTGGTGAAAACAAATTTAGTTTCATATGCAAAGTTGTTTTTTTTCCCCTGTCTTTCCATCATTGTAAACATATGTACAATCCCTCTTTTGGACAGGAGCCTCTCATCTTTTGAATGTTCAAATTAAAAAGAAAAAAACACCAACAATTTCTGAGTCAAGGGGACAAATGTTCCACAAGGTGTGGAACAACCGAGTAGGCAACAAATCTACAAAAAGGAATTTGTGTCAGCAGATCTATCCCGATGAAAAAAGGAATCCCTTATACATGAGGGGTCCTACAGAAGGTATGGGAAGTAATACCTCTTTCCCATATGGATAAAGCCCCATCTGGGATCCTGTGTCCAGTTAAGTGCAGGTAACAGCTGGAGAAATGCCCCTTGCCAAGTGGCAAAAACCCAGAGATGAACACCAAGAGTTATTAGAGGTCCAGGAAACACAACTTGTGAGACAAGAGAGAAGGAGCTGGGTTTGTTTAGTCTAGGGAAGGGAAGAATGTGCAGAGACATGATAGCAGCCACCAGGAACAGAACAAGACATGATGTGTTTGAATTGCCTCAACAGAAAGAGGGTGGGAATTAGGGGGGAAAAAGCAGCTTTTTAATGGCAAGATAGTGACGGGCTGGATTAGCTCGCTCTGGGAATTTGTGGAGGCTTAAAGAACGATTTAGACAAACATTTGCCAGGTGAGTTATGAGACTGAAGTTTGCTTATATGCAACCCTGCCCAGGGTAGAAAAAATGGACTGGGTGACTTCTTAAAGTCTGTGGCAGCCTACTTTCTAGTGGATTTTTTACTACTGCTTAAAATCATGAATATTTAAAATAAACTTGAATTGAATATTTAAAAAAAAATTAAAGTGAATGGGACCTAATCCTCTGTTTCTCATACACAGTTTTCCTCCTTATATACACATCAATGCATTCCTTATCTTGACTGATTATTATCCTGACTGTTCATTATTCTGAGAATTTTATGTTCAGAAACAAGTGACTTTAAAGACTGTATAAGATTTTAGGTTTTCATAGCAACTATAAAATGTGCAGTATATATTTTTAAATACTTATTCATTAGTATTTTAAAAATTGAATTATCCTATTAATACCTGGCTTAATAAGCTTTAAAGTAGCTTTATTAGTCTGACATTTTTATTCAAGATAGTTTCTTCTGGGGTATATATTTGGTTATGTTTTCTAATGTGAAAATAATACAGTATTCTGTTACTAGTTTTTACTTTTTCTATTTTTTCCCCCCTGTGTATAATAGATACAAAGTAGCTAATTAGACCAGCTGAAATATCCCTTTGCTTTTCTCAGTTTTAAATCTACTGACTTTGGATTCAACTGGTTTCTTTCCCTCTGCTTCTGAACTGTAGGTCAAACTAAACCAAACTTTTCATTATGCCAGTCCTTTCTGGTGCATCCATTCTCATTCACCTCTCTCAAATCCACGGACCTGCTATTCCCAGTCTGGCTTGCAGGTGTCCTATTGTCTGTCTGAGGGTCAAAATTGGCTGTTGGCTGGGTGTCTTTCAAGCAAGACTATGTCCTGCACAGTGAGAACAGGAGAGACAGCTGAGAGCAGCACCTTTGGAGCACCAGCAGAACGGCAGATGGGTTTAGCTTGAGTTTTTGCTCAATTTGACTCATCTAAGCACAAAAGAGTTACATGGCATATTCTGGTATCTTAAATGTGACAGCAGTCACCAACAGAGGTAGGAAAGCTTTGCAAAGTCCACTCAGGAGGATGATACAGAACAGTCTGCTTCAAAAAGTACATTTCACCTTCCTTGTTAACAATCAGAAATTGAAATGAAACTTGAGGAATACAATTTAGCAGTAGGAGTAAATTAAACTCTGAGGAGAAAGAGGAGCAAGTGCTATATAGGGAAATATAATACCAGCTTAGTCTGAAAAAGAGAAACAAGCTACTGAAAAATCCTCATAAAATTACTTCTATCAAAGCATAAAACATAAAGTTAATACAGATTTCAAGAGGTCTTATATTATTCTATTTGAATTTAGATGAAAAAGACTAGTTAAATGTTTTGGAGGACTATGTGGGCAACAAGATTGTAATGAGCTATAAAACCTGTATCTGTATCAGGTCAGTGTGCTTCAATACCTAATAGAACAAAAAAATGTCGTTTTTCCAGATGTAGATTCTGAAGGTTTGCTTCCCTGCAAAGACATCTCTGTCAGCTCAGAAACAGCATTTTTATTTAGTGAAATATGCCAGGAATGGTTGTTCCTATCCTTTATCTGCTGTTGAAAAGTTCATCTGGGTGCAAAAGATTTTTTAAATTTTTTTTGGTCTAACTTTTGATGCATTGAATAAAGTTTATCCTATTTTTCATGCAGAAATACAGAGATCATGGATTCCATAGTTCTGGTGTGAGGAGCTGCTACTTCCTGTTGTCATGGAGGTTTTTCAGTCAGTTTGAAAAGTGTTACCACAACAAACAGTGTTTGTTTTGGTGGCCATTGATTTTGATAGTACAAAAATAATTTAGAGTCTATTAATGAGGACAACAGGTTGATTTTTGTCCAGCCCACAGCTGGGTAAAGCCATTGTGTGCTGGGCCAGTAACTGGCTCACGGGCTGGACACAAAGGGTGACAGTGACTGGGGTGACATCAGACTGGGGCCCTGTCACAGGTGGGGTTCTGCAGGGCTCCATCTTAAGCCCAGTTCTCTTCAATAACTTCATAAAGGCCTTGAAAGCAGGCCTGGAAGGGATACTAAATTAGTTTGCAGATGATACAAAACTGGGAGCAGCTGTTGACTCCCTCAAGGGCAAAGAGGCCCTGCAGAGAGCCCTGGACAAATGACAGGGCTGGGCAATCACCAACTGTGTGAAGTTAAACAAAGACAAGGGCTGGATTCTGCACCTGGGACGGGACAGCTCTGGATGTACAGACAGACTGGGAACGACGGGCCGGAGAGCAGTGTTGTGGAAAGGGACCTGAGGGTGCTGGTCGATGGCCAGCTGGACATGAGCCACCAATGCCCTGGAGCCAGGAGGGACATCCCTGTCCTGGGGGCACCAGGCCCAGCATGGCCAGCCAGGCCAGTGAGGGAATTGTCCTGCTCCGCTCTGGGCTTGGGTGGCCTCACCTTCAATACTGTGTGACGTTTTGGGTGCTACAGTATAAGAAAGACCTAAAGCTGTTAGAGAGTGTCCAAAAAGGGGTTTTGGAGATGGGGAAGGGCCTGAAGGGAGCAGCTGAGGGCACTTGGTCTGTTCAGCTGGAGAAGACTGAGGCCAGAGCTCATTGTGCTCTTCAACACCCTCCTGAGGGGCAGGCCCTGATCTCTGCTCTGTGTGACCAGGGACAGGACCTGAGGGAACAGCTGGAGCTGTGTCAGGGGAGGGTTAGGGTGGATATCAGAAAAGGTTCTTCCCCCAGAGGGTGGTGGGGCACTGACCAGGCTCCCCAGGGAATGGTCACAGCCCCAAGGCTGCCAGAGCTCCAGGAGCGTTTGGACAATGCTCTCAGGCACAGGGTGGGATTGTTGGGGTGTCTGTGCAGGACTTGGGAGTTGGGCTGGATGGTCCTTGTGGATCCCTTCCAACTCTGCATAGTCTATGATTCTACCATTTTGTAACCCAGAGGCCACAGCAGTCATCCAGGTGGCCAAAGGAGACAGAGCAGGGGACACAATCTTGGTGTCCTTCAATGTCACAGCTGTGCTGTCTTTCCCTCAAATATGTAAATGTGTATCACAATTTTGGGGCTGACATTTCTCATTTCTCCAAAGACAGAGAGATAGAGAGATTTTGTTCCAGTGCAATTTTTATTCCAGTGTGGTTTTGGGGTTTGTTGCTGTTTTGTTTTTTTTTGTTTGTTTGTTTTTGTTTTTTTTTTTGTAAACCAACAGGACAAAACAAATGTTGAAGTCCCCAAGATGTTAATAAAAATGGAAATTCTTGTTTTCCAGTTATTCCAGCAGGGAATAAATTCACATTGGAAAGGTATTCATCATATGACATCTGTGCATGTGTGGATGTAATTTGAAGACTTCTGTGATGTACAGCTCACCAAAAGCCATTTTCCACTCTGGCAATGATGACAAGCCAAAGTACTGGCTTGTGTTGGCCACTCTTGATGTTGTCATGTTGTCTTGAGGGTTTGGTCAACTTTGAAAAGAAATTTCATTGCCACGGCTCGAAGGAAAAAAAAAAAGAAAATAAACTACCATATTGTTACGATTGTCCAGCTGGCTATCAGTTTACTACATGAAGCAGCAAAGTGACATCTAAGTTGTGATTTATTTTTATAAATTAAGAGCAGGCCCATTATGCCAGCCCTAAAACACTCTGGGTGTTTGCAACAGCCAATTACTGTGGAAACTGCTGAAACAAATAAGGTTTGGATAAGGATCTGGAACAAATGCCTCCATTTTTTAAAGAATTCTTGCAAAATATCACTAGACCAAGAAATCCCAACTGCTTCATCTTTTTGTTGCTACATCTATATCCTTCTCTGGAATTCTTTGCTGCAGATCTACAAAGGAATAAATGAAAAACTGCTGTTCTCCCACTTAACCTATAGCAAGCAGCCTTTAAAAACAACTCATCTGTTACATTCCAGCCATATTTAGCTGTTTCTTCAGAGCTGTGCAGTAGGAAATGATCTGTGGGGGTTTTGAAAGACTGAAATATGAGGATATTCAAGTCCTGCTTTGAATCCAATATAATCCTGCACATGAACTTGTCCCATTGAAATCAAGTTCATAAAAGCATACCTGTACACACCCTTCCTAAAGTCAATTCTAAATGCCTCTGGTACTGTAATCCTGCTTGATGGGGCAGATGCTGCTTTTCCAAGGAAAAAGAGAGCATGGCAAGAACCCAGTGTCTTGCCATTCTGTGTAATTGCCTTTCCAAACAGTGGGAATGGACCAAAATGTAAGAAAACAAGAAAAGAAAATGCATAGGTGGCGCATAAATCAAAACAGTGCATTTTAATATTTAAAAAATCATGCAGAAATCACACAGACATAATTTTACACAAAATGAAAAGGATACTGAAGTATTCAACAAGTATTTGCTCTTTCAGAAGTTTTTAAAGTGATATTTGCTTTATGTAGCTTCAAATAATGGAAGAGAGATGCTATTTTGTTTATTAACACATGACGTCGAAGTCCACATACAACATGTTGTATATGTGAGTTACTAATTTTTTTTTCACTGTTAAATATATTTAATAGTTCTGCCTAGGTTTAATAGTGTTACACACGCACACACAAATGTATTTTATCCTATTTACAGATGCAGCTTTTGTGGTTTTATTGCTGTAATAACAGGCTTCCCAAGCAATGAGGTTCCCAATCAATGTGCTACTTACCATGTTATCTATGTTCATGTTTCTTATTTCTATTTATCATGTTATCTATGTTCATGTTTCCCATTTCCAGCTGCAAGGAAACAAAGCTTCTTGATTCTTAGTTCTGTGAATATAGCATACATGTTCACCCAGCAAAGCACTAAAATTAGATTTATCCTCCTCCTTTTAATGTCCCCACTGTCTCTGATTAGGGCTGATTAGGGAGCAGCATACTGGTAATTAACCTGTTTCTGTTTTTTTAAAGATATATTTCTCATAAAAAGCATTAAAAACTATGTGTTTTTTTAAAATGAAGGTATTTTAACATATGAAAGATGAAAGTTTATTGAACATGTGTCATTTTATTAAAAGTCCAAAACAGTAGAAATTCATCAATGTCCCCATCTTGAATATATAAAGTATAGAATTGCATATAAATAATCACAAATTAAAACTGAAGAATATCTAACAAGGCAAATCATGTTCATTAACAGTTATTATAGCAAAAAACCTTTCATCTTGTTTGTTTTACTCATTTATGCAGTAGCTTTTTTTGCTAGAGGCTCATGATGTGAGAGAACAGCACAGTCCTGCAGTCCTTCCCACAGAAATGGTTCCAAAGGACATTCCAGAACTGGGGACTGTAAAAAAGATAAAAATCAAATTTAAAAGTATTAGCAAAAATATTAACATGACAAAATCCAAACAAATAAATATGCCATATTTAGGCAGAGTGGACAAAACACAGAAGAGAACAGAGAGAAACATGAGAGAGCACTCATTTAAGTACTCTGGGTAGGAGACTCTTTATGATTAAGCCTTCTGGAACTAAGCTAAATTAAATATAATCCATAAATATAATGCATAAATGTAATTCACAAATATAAATTAAATACCCCTCTTCAGCCATTTTACATCCAGGTGTCTTTAGGCACCACAAGGATATAGATGTGCTTCAGCCCATGTCACACAGTAGGTGAGCAGTAACACCAGGAACACACCCCATATTTGCTGGTAGGACCACACAGAATCAAGCCCAGGATGGATGGCTGAAATACCAGGCACCAAAGAATGAAATAAGAAGATCAAATGTACTTTTCCAAATGCTTTGCAAAATAAAATGGTGGTTTTTTTCCCAGCACTCCAATCCCGTAAGCACCCTTTTGTTTTCAGTGCTTGGTGATATTGGATTTCAGTTTGTGGTTTTGCTATTCTTCTTTTAAATGAAATAAAGAAACATACAGTAAATAAAATGAAGGGTGCAGTTGACCTCTAACATTTCATGAAAGGGCTTGTTATGTTTACCACATTTAAATGAAAATCAACTTTGGCTGGAGCAGCGAAAGAAAAGACCTGAAAGAACAAGGCAGTTGGATGATAGTTTTCCTAACAACAAACACTTCCCAAGGTAGGCTGAGATTATGGGACCAAATATTCAAGCAGACACTTGGCAGAGATCTAAATTTACTGGAAAATGTGTGTTTTACAGCCTGATATGTCCTGGGCTAGTTTTACTCTTCTCCTTCCCTATTTTCTGATGCACATCTTGATTTCTGTGACAACACATCCACATATCTACTACCAACCAACCTACACGATTAATTATTCTACTTTCAAACACCCAGAGGGAACAACTCATGTATATACCAGCTTTGAAGATTGAAGCTCAAGCTAAAAAATAATGGGAGTTGAAAAATGGAACACTCTGGAATGTGTAGACTTTACTTCCATTTCTACATCTCTCTCATGGCTCTTGACCTAACCTAGTTAAAAAAAGTCTATCTTTCATAAAGGCATTTACAATGATTTTGAAAATTAAGGTGTCTCCCAATTTGCCTGATATATCTGTAATATTTCCCAGGTTTGCACTTTGGAAACCTTTGAAATGAAGCAAAAATTCCTTAAAATATTTATGTGCAAGAGCATAATTGCACTGTATATATGCATTTAAAATATAGATGTGCAATATATATATATGTGACCAGACCTCCTGGTCCACAAAGAAAAATTATGGTCAGGCTTAGATTTTCATAATTTAGACTTTCTTCTCTAACACTACCATTGCTGCTTTTATTCCACACTTGCTGTTCCACATCTCAGGCTTTGCTTGCCCATGGCAAGAAAGGGTTTAGGCACCACCTATTGAATTTCAGATTGATTCACACTATCATTTTCAGCAGAATTACACTTGGAATGTTTTTGACCCATTACTTTTAAATAGTACTTTTGTGGGAATTGTGCAGCTGGGGGAATATGTCTGTGTCCAGCTATGATTTCCACTTGGGGTAGGGAAGATCGTTTTAGATGCTGCTATTTCTGTGAATTAAATTATTTATTGAGCAGGTCTCAGAGTCCTCTGTCTGTCCTTGCCCCCTTCTCCAGGGAAGGAACTGGGGAAAACAATCTATTCCAGCATGTGGAGAAAGATGACATTGCAGTAGACATTAAAACTGTCATATGTCCTTCAGCTGCAAGTATTGAATTGTTAGGAAATGCTGGAGAGTGAACAAAAAAAGAAACTTGGTCTTTTATCTTGAAGATACTGAGCAAAATCCACAGGTGATAGAGTTACCAGAATTATGAAGGAGAGCAGAAATGCTCTTGAAGTTTTGCTCTATTTTTCTGCACCCTATTCCTAACACTCTTCTTGGGATTCTAGGAATGGTCTGGTACATATGTGTGAAAGTAAGTGGCCATCATCCTCCATTTGCCTCACCTCTGGAAGTGTTCCAGGCCAGGCTGGACAGGGCTTGGAGCACCCTGGGATAGTGGAAGGTGTCCCTGCCCATGGCAGGGAGTTGGATCCAGATTATCTTTAGGGCCCTTCCAACTCAGGCCATTCTATGATTCTATGATTGCGTAATTTAGTAAATCTTCATTATTTCATATGACACACAATCCTTAAACACAGTAACTAGAAAAAAACCCAGTCCATTTCTGTGGTTCTCTCCTGTTTGAGGGGAATTATCTGAATAACCAATCCAGCAAGCCTAGGTCAGTGAGTCTTCCTGAAGGGAAATAGGGCGTGGATGTCCCAAGCACAGAAATGGTATCAGAGACAGGAACTGTATTGCTAAATTGGATATGAAGATATTAAGAGTGACTGGCATTTGGCAAGCTTTGCCTTTTTCAGATAGATCCTGGACATCCATTTTCTGAACCCCCCCCCAAAAAGGGAACAAACCAACTGGGTTGTGGCAGTCCCATATTGCAGGGCCACCTCCCTGCTCACAGGGATTTAGGGATTTGTCAGCAAACCACCCATCACAAATTCACAGTCTCACAGAATGGGTGCTACAACTTCTACCCACAGTTTTTGCACCTTTCTGCCAGATCCTTTTTGTCTTCACACACACACAGAACAGGGAAGGGAAGCTGTGGCAGAACCTTTGTCCTACACGAGCTTTTTCTGGGATCCTATCTCAGTGCCAGTGGTAGAAGAACTGGTAAAGTTTGCCAAGTTTCTTTGTAACTCCCAGATACCAAATCAAGTGAGGTTGCTGATAAATGACTTGCAAAATGCTTAATCTGGCCTCTGACAGTAACACCCTGTGTGGCTTTCAGCAAGTCTCAACACCTTTCTGCTTCTGCCTTCCCATGGCTAAAATGTTTATTTGTCAGTCACAGCAGGTTTTTAGGGAGAATTCATAATGCAGCACATCACAGAAAATAGTGCTTTTCTGCAGTGAGTTAAATAAATCAGGCCATTAACAGTGAGATAAGGTCTCCCCTGAGATGAGACTTGATGTCTAGGATCATTTTAGGGTTTATAACACATCAAAGTCTATGTAAATAAATCAATTCAATGAAGACAAGAGGAAAAATGGTGCAAAAAAACCACAGTTCAAGAAACTGTTGCTGAGCACAGGTCAATCACTTAAGAACGACATATCCACTTGGAAAAAATAAGGTAATAATTGGGGGTATCATCTAGTCTGTAAAACCTAATGCAGAGCTGACACAAGTGAGAGGCTTTCCCCTAAGTGAATGAAAGAACATCCATCACTACTCCTCTCGGAGCACTCTGCTCCCTTAAAACCAACACAGGCAAAGCCCCCAAAATATGCCACCTGTTCCTTAATTCCTGCAGTAACAGAATTTGGGAGATGAAACTGGCCAGGCTTAGCCTGAGAGTAGGGTGCATATTTATGAACAAGAAATGTTAAATTATGACACCTGTCCCACAGGTTGTCTGACCTAGGAGTGAGTGTACTAAGTCTAGTGGAAGGTGTCCCTGCAGAAAGGCTGGAAAGAGATGATTCCTGCTGTCCCTTCCAACTCAGTCTATTCTATGGTTCTATGATACTATGAATACACAGGCTCGTAATTCATATTTATATGGCCAGACACTGAGATCTTTTTGTCTCTGTGCTGTCATTACAGCTTCAGGAGCAACCGCATAATATGAGGAATATTCAGAACAAAGCTGACACCAGGCTTGGAGGACTCCTTTAAGGATTACAGAGAGTTGAAAGGGTGATATTAATGTGACAAGGGCATCTCACAAAGAAAGGGAATTATTCCTTGTTTCCCAGAATAGCCCAGAAATACATTTCTCCTCTAAGATGGAAAAGGCCAAGCTCTGCATTAGTAAAATGGCTACTATAAAAGGAGTAAGAGAGTAAAGGAATTGATTCCTTTACTCAGCAGCAATTCAAAACCAGATATATGAAAATATTAACATGATTCAATGACAAGGTATTGAGTAGTCCTGCAACATGGCAGAGTTCAGGTTGTTTTATTGAAGAGGACTTTGGGGCTTTTAGAACTCTGGCAGCTTTTTCCAGCTGGGATGCCCCAATATCCAGTCCTTTGGACAGACGTGGATCAATTTTATGTCCACATTTCTGTAGGAACAATTCAGCACCCTCACAGATGACAGATGACAGGACAGATCTGCCCACAGTAGAAAATGGCTCCATTTTCTGCAGCTCTTTGCAAGTGGTAATTAAATTGTGCAGCTCAGAATTAAAATTCATAGAATCACAGAAACTGGGGATAGGAAAGAGCTACTGAGGTAATTTTTGTCCCTGCCCTTCCTTCTGCCAATGCTTTGTCCAGCACTTTGTAGCCAATTTGAAATGCTCTCTACTTACCCAGGGCTTTTAGGAGACCCTTGTTTGATTTATGCACAGTAGAAAATGATACCTTTTCTCCAGAGATGGACAATTTGCCTCATTCAAAGAGTTGTGTAATCAATTTCATTTACCAATTACAGCCCTTCATTAACATGAGGCCCCCGGGGCACTGGGGAAGGCAGGAAGTTAATGAGATTGAGGATGGGATCAGGAGGGTCTCCTGACTGCCTTGTTTTGTCCTGACAGCCCAGTAAATCTTGAGCCAGCCGAGTGCTTCTGAAGGAAGAAACAGCTGTGGAGATTCATCTGAGTTGTATCCCTGTTCATCCAGCTGTGGGTTAGATGGGTTTGCTGCTTTACAGGGACACCTGGGGTTTGGCAGGGCAGAGAGGAATGGTGATCTAAACTTCCTGAAAGCTGATGGCTATTCCCTGGGAAGTGCAGAGCACCTCACGGGGGGGACTGAGGTGGGTTTTCAGTCCTCAGTTTCAGGTGGGGTAAATGCTGTCCAAAAGGGGCACTTTCCTTTCACATGGCATGGACATGAATTTTGGATCTCCCTGGAAATTTGTAGTCTAAGCCTACAAAACCTTAAGTGACTTTGCTCTTGCATGAGCTCCTCCCACACCCCCGAGACTTGAGTCTTAAAAATGTGTCTGAGGCCCCTCTCACCCCTTCCAGGGTTTGTCAAAATGCTTCTCCCCAGGGGCTGGAGAGTGTCTTGTCCAAAAGACTAAATGTTTATCAACCTTTTTTTTCAAATTGATATAAATCTTCTGTTCAAGACAGAGGCCATAAATATAAAACCAGGCTTTCCCTGGGGGTAAACAGCAATAGTCTACAGCTGAATTTCTTTTGAAATAACTGGCACTGCCTGCAGTCAGAAATAGAACATTGAACTGGGAGGGATACAAATATGATCTGATACAGACTTCCTAGGCCTCCCCAGATCCCCGTCATATGGTTTGTCTGGAATTTTGACTCACCAGTTGCTTGACAAGGGTCTTGCTTTCCAAATGCTTGTCCCAAGCCTGATCCTTATCTGGCCTAAATTGATATTCCTGGTGACAATCAACAAGGGTTCATCTCCCCCTCCTGCTGAGTGCCCTGCAGAAATCCCTAAACCCTCTGTGACTGATGGGAATCCAGAGCTGGAATGAGGTGGCTGTGCTGCAAAATCCCCCTGGCAAGACAAGTGCCACAGTACAGCCCAGTTTGACCCTGCCACGGGGACGCGGCTCTCAGGATGGAGTGAACCTCCCCTCCCAGCACTGCTGGTGACAGGGACACCAGGCAGGGTGCCAGGAGTCAGCTCTGGCACCCCTGAACAACTCCCATGCCCCAGAAAGACTTCCTAAGTGTCCCACGGGCTGTTGCCCTCAGCAGGATAAACATTTCACATCATCCCTCAGGTGCGTATAAATCATCTTCAGGTGATTGGGTCCAAATGGCACAAACATGGATCCATTCTGCTGATGCTTCTCTTTACATTCGTAGTGTGGGAACTTACATTGCTCCAAAAGAAAAAAAAAGAAAGAGAAAAGGAACAGCTACATAAATACACATTTCAGGGATGGCCTAGCTCTAAATGTGGTTGCAGTGTATAGAAAAGCCAAGCATAAAGACTCTGAAGACAGTGATTAAACAAGAAACCTAAACTTATTTTCCTCTTTCTTTTCCATCCTGTGCCAGGAGCAACACAGACAATGAAAAAAAGTAATTTGATGAAGCAAAATATTTCAGTTCAACGCAGCATTTTTTCATGCATTATACATGCCCTTAGTTATCTTGGCAGAAATTCTATTTTGAATTTACTTCTTCTTGATTATCTTTGTTCAGGACTATTTCAAATTGTGAGAGAATAGAAACTTTACCATCATAAAGCCTTAATGTGGTAATGGCTGACTAACTAAAATTATTCATGTAAATTCCTCAAGGAAATTTCAGTGAAAACAGAAAAAATTACTGACCAAGAAGTGCTTGTGAAAGTGTTTTCCCTTTTCTGTTCAGCCCTCAGAAAGCACACAGGGCACTTCTAGGGCAGAAATAAATCCATTTCCTACAGGAGCACCTCAAACTCCACCAGAACCACGCACATTCTTGTGAGTTGCAGCTGACCCTCAAATAATATTTACTGCTGCCATTCTTCTGATCTTGATACAAAGCCCAGATTCACTCCTGGGCCTTAGGGCTGCTTTGGCTCTAGAGAAGCAGTAAGTGAAGAACTCTTTGTAGGGGCCTGAATGCCTCGAGAGCAGTGGCAGATGGGAATATCTTCCATTACATGTAATTCACACCTTAATGGGTCTGATCCAAGTCTGAGTCCTCCCCAGATTTTCTCCTAAATACTGCAAAACCAGTGCTGTTTTTAAGGCAATTTAAGTGTCCTTCATGGCTGGCTTATAGTTTTGGAATGGCTTTTAACTTTCCTCAGCCTGAAAACAAAATCATGTCCTATGGGTACTTGTAAGAATTCTTGCCTGCAATTACTGTGAGAACTGATTTATCTGTGGCACACGCCACTGTAGGAGGTGTGAGGGTGATTAAGAAGCTCTCCTGGGGAGTTTGAGATAAGGATTAAATGCTGTAGGAGAAGACCACCTGCTTGGTCTTTATTTTGGTGTCTAAGAATATCACTGTCACTCTCTGCTTCTGATGTGAGAAAGGGGAAGGACAGTTTGGGAAAACTCCATTTCTGTATTGTTCTTAGATTTTTTTAACAATTTCAATTAAATTCCTCTTTCCAAATTGAAAGGGAATCATTTAGCATGCAGAAACGTTTATTTTAATGCCTAAAGTCTTGCCAGACTTAGCTTAAACAGTGACTTGGGTATTTTAGAAGGTTTTGGTGGGTATGGTTTCTTTTTTCTTTCAAAGGAATGCTTTCACATTTACTCCATGGCTTGGAGAACGTCATCCAAATTTTAAGATCAGGTGCACCAGGGCAGGTACCTCAGTCCATGATGAGAAGAGTCTCACGCAGGCAGGGAGCGAGTACAAGTGCAGCTCTGAGGGAGAAGGGTGGTGACAGTGGCACCACCCAAATTGCTGCTGCCAGGAGGGTGACTCAGCTGAGTGACTGAGTCACAGTGTCTCCCTCCCCTTCCTCTGGCCCGGGAAGGTACTGATGTTCTGCTGATGCTTTGGAGATGTAAATTGTAATATTCCCACCATGCTGCAGAAGCCAAGGGAACAAAAGTTTCCTCCTCCTCACTGTCCATGTGGACAGGCAGTCTGATCAGGGGGAAGAAAGGGGAGGCCTGACTAACAGCCAGGTGGGCTCTGGAATCAAGGACTAGGCAGTGCAGGTTGCCTTTGGAGTCAGGGGAGGAGGCCAGGATCCTCCAGAGCATGATTCAAGGCAGGAGGCTCGGGTGGAAGACATGAGTTTGTGTGGGAGTGGGAATGCCTTACCCTGGTCGAGATTCCATTCAAACGGACAGTCACGCCACATTCTGGCTGGTACTGGTTGAATCTTGTGAGTATTGATTGAAATCACAGGATTAGTAGAGGCAAGCAGCAACTCCTACATTTTCAGACAAGATCTAATTGCTTAGAAGAACATCCTGATTAGAGTCAGCAAATCAATATACAGCAATGTAGCTTAAATCGATAAGGCCCTGCCTGCTGAAAGATCTGCTCTCTGTCAGTGCATTGGGAAATTCCCCCACTTAATGAGGTCTGGAAAACAGTGCCAGGCATTTCATCTGTGTTGAAAATGCCTTGGAAGGCATGTAGTCCTTCCTTCTGGTCTTTCCCTAGCTTCCACTTCTCACTCCTATCACTTTAAGTCTTCAGTCATCTCTTTCTTGAATGAAGGTTTGTGCCTGTGGTCTTGATTGCTGCATCTGCACAACCAAACTGCCCAAGTTTTAATTAGAATGTAAAGGTTGCTTTGGTTTGTTCTGCTTTGGTTTCATTTTTTTCTTAAAAAAAAAACCCAAAACAAT
Organism: Promerops cafer; assembly: GCA_013398275.1. Classification (NCBI taxonomy): domain Eukaryota; kingdom Metazoa; phylum Chordata; class Aves; order Passeriformes; family Nectariniidae; genus Promerops; species Promerops cafer. The sequence continues at coordinate 105,129 of VZSE01009355.1, read as the reverse complement.
GCTTTTTTTTAATTTGAGCTGCTTTCCTTGAGTTACAGAAAATCTCTTTGATGCTAACATGTTGTACCATTTTTTCCTTGTTTTATACACGTGGGATTCTGGCTTCATCTTGAGTGTTTCTCCACTTTCTGGAATACTTTTTTTGAATTGTAGCATTGTGGCATGAGATTCTGGCAGTTCTCCAGCCTGGCAGTATCATATATCAGTCTGGGAATCAACACAGTGAATAATTCAAATGGTTATTGTTCAGAAGTATTGTTACTTAGAATAACAAACCTCCATTTATAGATGTCCCAAAATCAATGGGAGATGGATTTCCTCTGTTGCCTGACAGATAAATAATTTTATCCAATTCATTTCCCAAGATACTAATTTTTAGTTCCTTGGCCAATACCAGACTAAATTCCTTTCAGCAGCTGAGTAGAAAACCATCATGGTTTCCCCATCCCAAAGTTTTCCTGACCCACAGTAATAACAACTCTTGGAATGAAATATTCTGACAGTCGCTAATGACAGCCTTGCAGCATGAACAAATTACAGAACCTGAATTGCCCTTGGCTTGCACAATTCTCACTCCTCCTGACTGCAGTGCCTACAAATGGCCTGGTCCTCCTCAGGAAATAGGAAAGAAAGATTCATAATTATAAATACTTATAATTTATATGAATTTTAAGATTATATGTTTATTGTAGTCACTCCTAATTTTCTCTGAGGAATTTTGTAGGGGCTCACAGACACAGTGAAAACTTGGGAAAAAGATACAAGAGCCAAGGACAAGGATAACCAGAGCTGATTTACCACTCATAGCAAAAGTGAAGAAAAAAAAAAAAATAGGAGAAATAGACACTTAATGTGCTTTCTGCAGATGTTATATTCCTTCAGACTCACAGTCAGTCTTCACACTTATTTACAAACACAAAGTGGTGATGTTTCATAGTCTGTCATTAGGAAGAGGTTATCTTTACCTAACTTTCTAATATATTATATTCATAGAACTGATTTTTATGATTTATTTACTTATTAGCTGCTAAATACTTTCAAAAGTTACTTTTCTATGTGTTATCTGAGCCCTCCTTTTGATAAGAAAAAAGGTTGGCCTCAAGTCAGACTTCTCTAACATGGGCCAGGGTTTTACAGCTCAGCTTGGTCATCCAGTGAAAAAGGTGACTCATCTTCTAAATCAGAAAAAGAAATAGCACTTGGATCTGATTTGGATAGTCCCAATCCATTTAGCCCACTAACATTTTTCCAGTTCCTGTCTTAAAGTACCTGGGATCATTTGCATGTGTACCAAAGAAAGTTTTGAAAGGTGACAGAACAGAGCGAGGGAAGAGTTGCAATCCCTGTAGTGAGGACATGTAGCTGTAGCATTATATAACAAATGAATTAGATTGATTTTCCTCACAATAACTGTTAAAAGATCCCCTCTGCTTTAAGAAGATGCCTGTGATACAGCAGTTCTGTCATACCAAAAGGTACTACTTTCTGGATAGAAAAAGTAATATTGTCTCTTACTGCACTGATAGTTTTCCAAACTGTGCAATTTCTCAGCAAAAAGGGAGTTCATGTCACAGTGACTGCAAAAATGTTGCACTGTTATTAACTGCAACTTCCTAAGAACTGTCTCAAATTCCTCCAGTGAGAAGCAAACAGAGATTTCTCATGATGACTCCCTTTTTTTTCTTTTTTAGAAAAGCTTTGGATGTCTCAGATATCTCACGACCTTCACATGCCATGTGGATCTGCTCCTCAGGAACTACAAGGGTTTTACCTGGCTTAGCATGAGGACCCAGAGGAAGTGAGCACGGAGAATCTTAGAAGAAAATATTTATTGCAGCAAAGCATGATTTCAGATTCCCGTTCCTTTAGAAATTTGCAGATTGCTGCTGCTGTCCTTGCAGATCACTAAAAATTGACAGTGTTAATATTACTTCTACTGCTGAACAGGATAGAAGAACCATCAATGTCTCAGAGTTTGCAGGAAACAGCCTTAGCAGTGTTAGAGTGTCTAGAAAGTCTGTGCAACTTAAATAGTTTGTAGCCTCTAGAAGTATTTTCAGTGTTTATTTTCTAATGACAAAATAAAATGTTTGCCAGCCAGCATTTGTGAAAGTAAATACCTCCAAACTGCTGTCTTCCAGCAAGTTTGCCTTTGCTACCTGACTTGTTTGCCTCTTGCTCTCAGCATTCTGTAACATTTTACACTGCCAAAGCCTTGCTTTTTCCAGACTGCTTGAATTTGTGCTCCATGTGTAAATGATTCTGTGGCACTGAAGAGGACCTGTGCTTGGACACAGCAACAGAGTAAAACACAGTGAAATCCTGAATACAGTCATACAAACAAGAGGCTCGGATTTTCCTTTTAGTCTCGCCGCATACAAGTAATGAATGAGCAAAAGAGATTTCCTGAGGGAAAAAACCCCAGCAGTCACTGGCATTTGAAATGAAGAAGGGAGGGTGCCAATGATGCCTTGAGAGGCTCCCTAGAACAGAGGCTAGACAGTATTAAAGGAATAAAGTAGGTATTTAGTAAAAGGCCTTCCGTGGATACAGCTTGGGCAGTACAAGAGCCCGGCCATGGCTCCACCCGAGATGGATTCCAGGTCACGAGTTTTCACACTTTTATAAGTTTTGGTCCATTTGTGTATTTGGGTTAATTGTCCAATTACAGCTTCAGGTTATCAAGTCCCACCCTCCCAGATTGCTCTCCTCAATTTGCCATTGTTTACACTTTTTGGGCCTGAAGCTGCAATAGTGTCCTTGGTTCTCAGGCTGGAAAAGGATTGTTTTGTCTAACTAAACTGTGAAGAGAACTTGCTAACATTTTATATGAAGTTCAGAGTTACACACTAATGCAGTACAGAATCTGGAAAATATGAAAGCTATAACTTAAGGCATCACCAAGAGGATGGAGCCAGGCTGGTGGTTCTGAGCAGAGGCACCAGGGGAATGGGCAGGAATTGATGCCCAGGAGGTTCCACCTGGACATGAGGCACAACTTCTGTCCTGGGCAGTGACCGAGAACTGAACCGATTGTCCAGAGAGGGTGTGGAGTCTCCTCACTGGGGATATTCCAGAACCATCTGGACACAATCCTGTGCCTTGTGCTCTGGGATGGCCCTGCTGGAGCAGGGAAGTGGGACCAGTGACCCACTGTGGTCCCTTCCAGCCTGGCCCATTTAGGATTCTGGGAATATCCAACAAGTAGAAGGAAGCAGTCACACCATCCCACTCCATTCTGCAGCTTGCTGTGCTTACAGATGATTTTTTTTTTTTTTATTAAATAAATCAGCAGTTACTATCCTTCCAGGAAAGTGACCTCATTTCTCCTGTACCACCGTGATGGACCTAATGGAATGATTTGGATAGATGATGGATAGGGGTGAATTTTGAAGTCACTTGAACCCAAAGATGGCAAGGATTAAAAGCAGAACTGAACATATTATAACAAAATCATCTTTTTGGCCTCTTAGAAAACAGAACATGTCACCTCATGCACTCTTGTGTGATTTAGCAAAGGTGGATGAAGGAAGCAAAACCCTCCTTCAGTGCCAAGAGTTTAGGTAAAGACTGGGGTTTAAAAATTAGTCCAGTTGATAGGTGACTGAACTGAAAGGTCAGCTGCTACGTTGAGTGTTTCCAGAGCTAAACCTGGGGAGCTTAGAGCTAATTGAAGATCTGTTTAACAAACAGATCTTGCTTGCAGGCTCTGTGTAGGGTCTCTAAGCCAGAGCAGCTGTACTTTGGTGACTGGTTTGAAAAGAGGAGGGGAGGAGAAATAAAGGAGTTAGGACAGGTACTGCAGCTGCTCCTTATGAACCCCCCCAAATATCAAACGAGAAATCAACAGACGAGTACATTCCAGCAGAAATTCAAAGTGGAAGTGATAATAGGAAGGCTAGACTGACAGGTTCTGGCAAGCTGGGAGGGCATTGCTAGAAAAGCACTGGCGGCTGCAAAGCTCAAAGCTCAGGGACTTACCTCTTTCCTGCTTCCCTCCCCCCTTCCATTTCCTCTCCTGAGGAGCAGTTCTTTTATTTCATCCATGAGAAACGGTTTGCTGGGATGCATTCACTTCCAGAGCTGGAAGGAAACGGGAACAGGAACAGGCAGCATTAAGTAGTAGGAGAGAAGCTGAGAATTTAAATAATCTGGTGAAAAATTGGGGTGTCCAGTGGGGAAAACAAGTATGCAAGTGAAAAAAAAAATAAATACAGCTGAGCAGTAATTGCAGGTTGGATTCATCCTGGAGGAGATGGCAAGATGTGCAGTGACCAATCAAAGTTTCACCGGGGTGTGTTTCACTGTGTGGATTACTGAGGGCAGAGAGTGACTTCCTCTCAGGCTCGTGTCACTGGTAGCAATGGTCTGGAATGAGATGAAGGTGCAGCAGTGGCACTTCATCTCACCTTACCCTTCTCTGGAGACACAAGGTGCTCTTTTCAGATGGCTGAGGTCTCGCTAAAGGTCCTGCAATACCTGAAAACTCTCCCCCGGGGTTCTCTGAGCCACAGCTTAGCCTGCAGGGTTGGAAGACGTTCTTCATGGGCTTGATGAAATGGGAAATACACCCTGGGGTTGCAATAAAATGAAACTGTTTCCTGTTCTGCCTGTAAACATTCCATAGGAAATTGAGGCAGTTTTCACTGGAGACAAGGAAACTACCACCAACCAGGAAAAGTTGCTTTAACTGTGGAAAACGGCAAAGTTCTCCTTATGGCAAATGCACTGAAATGTACACTTTTATCCAGGGGTTGGAATTACACCATTTTCTCGGGGAACAGCTGCATGTGCTGGTGGGAATGGTAAAGTTTTGGCCTGGATCCAGTTTGATAATACTCACAGAAAGATGCAAGGGGTTTTTTTTTTTTTTTTTTTTTTTTTTTTTTTTTTCTTTTTTCTTTTTTTTTTGTCATTTTGCTTTCTTTGAATATAAATTCTTCCAAAACAAAATTTGGTCACTGGCAGATCAGCCTTGCAAAGGTGCTGAGTACTCTGGCTGTGGTCCAAAAGTGCACTTAAGCCCGTACTTAACTCTGAGGACATAATTAGTCTTGCCAATTTCAGTGGGGCTGTTGACATGCTTAAAGTTAAGCATGTGACTAAGTCCACTGCTGTAAGAATGCTTAGCCCTTTGTAGGGTTAAGCCCAGCTCTGTGCTACACAAAAGATCTTTTGTTCAGCCTTGAATGACGAGGACAGGCAATGGAAGGAATAAACACCGTTCTTTAAAATAAACATTGTGCTGATCACAGAGATAGCGCACATGTTATTAACGCCGAGGCTGTCATCACATTTTATTAGCAGCATTTTCGAAGCACGAACAAGATGATTCACTCCTCTTAACCGTGTCTCCATTATCTTTTTGTACCTGAAATGCCTGGCTGGTTCTGTTCCATGGTAACTCTGCAGCTGTTGGTGTTTGCATGGACCCCTGAGCACCTTCAAGCTGTACTCTGAATACATCAAGACAGTCAGTCCTGTGAGGAGCAGCTGAGGGGCTCAGCCTGGAGAAAAGGAGGCTTGGGGAGACTTCTTCACTCTCTACAACTCCCTGAAGGAGGGTGCAGCCAGGTGGGGTCAGGGTCTTCTCCCAGAGAACAAGGGATAGGACAAGAGGAAATGGCCTCAAGCTACACCAGGAGAGGTTCAGGTTGGACATCAGGAAGAATTTTGTCATGGAAAGGGTGGTTAAGCACTAGAACAGGCTGCCCAGAGCAGTGGGAGTCCCCATCCCTGGAGGTTTCCAAGAAATGACTCAGTGCTCTGGTCTGGTTGATAAGGTGGTGCTCAGTGAAAGGATGGACTCGATAATCTGGGAGGTCTTTTCCAGCCTAAACGATCCTGTGATTCTGTGAAGTCAGCTCTGAGCAGGCTGCTGGGTCTGTCTGGTGCAGAGACACGACACCGAGGCACTAACTTACCTTGAGGAATGAAGTGACCCTGGCAGTGCGACAGCCACGTCCCAGCTTTGGCTTCACTCATCCCTTGCACAGTGCTCCCATTTCTGGGGCTGTGCAGCTGCAATGGGCTGGATCAGATCGCCCCATGCCTAGATTATGGAATTATAGAATGATTTGCCTTTGCCTTTGCAAGCGACCTTGAAGTCCATTTCATTCCCACTCCCTGCCATGGGCAGGGACACCTTCCACTATCCCAGGTTGCTCAGGGCCCCATCCAGCCTGGCCTGGAACACTTCCAGGGATGGGGCAGCCACAGCTTCTCTGGGCAAGTGTTATGAGCTGCCCCTGCAGGCAAGGGTATCCCAGGTTCTTGTTAACAGATCCCTTGGGATGGGTTAAAGTAAAACAACACAAATGACCGTGTTTATAAATATACATATATATATATATGTATATGTATATGTATATATTCAAGCTTTATTTTAGAACAGTTTGCAATGGGAAGCAGGTTTGTCGCCATTTTGGTTATGATTATCTATAGTAACACAGCAATATAAAAGCATAAAAATAACACTTAAGCACCTCCACAAGTGGCAGATTGTTTTGAGTCATTACCCATTAACATTCCAGTCTCCCAGAAACTCATGCCAGGGCCTCACCACTCTCACAGGGAAGAATTCTTTTCTAATATCCAATCTAAACCTACTTTCTGTCAGTCCGAAGCCACTGATCGAGACCAGTGCATGCTCAGGCAAAGAGTGTGAAAAATGGACAAGGCCACAGTGCTGTTATTTCATATCCCATCATCTTGGCAAGCTCTTGGGCAGGTTCTCCCAGAGCTGGAAGCTTGGACAGCTTGAAGCAATGAGGCATACAGGATTTCCCTGCAAAGATGTTCTCTGCAGAGAGGCCAGTGCAGTGAGGGACTGGTGGTGTGGCATTTTTCATGGTGCAGCAAAGGGAATGAGAGTGTTTGCGGGCATTTTTCTCCCTAACATTCCCATTTTTGGTCAGACAGTTCCAACTGAAACATAGCAGCAGCAGTGGTCAAATACCAGAGGGAAAGGTAGTGGGAGGAACAGACTTTGCATGTTGTTGAGCTGTAATTGTTGAGGTCTGTAGAACAGAGTCACTGAACCGTTCATGTTGATAATTAAAATGAAGCTTTCTTAAAACATAATTAAGAAAAAAAGCCTGAAGCTTAAATAAATAATCCTCCTCTATTTACTCTTTATGCATTTTTCCATTCCATTCTAAGCCTTAGCATTCTCTCCTTTTTGGCCTTAGTTTTTAATTTCCAGGGCATGGCTGCTTTTTATTTATTTAGGACTCCTAAATTTTGTTTCATCATTACTCCTAACTACTTTTTAATGGTATTCCTATAGTTTTACTTTTTTTATTTGAAAACTGCAATTTTAACAATTACTAATTCCAAACAGGAGGAAAATTATGGAAAATCAGCAGATTTCAGAAGACAAATCTAAATTTTAGTGCCCTAAACAGCTGTCACTTCCTAGAGAAGACCTTTCCAACAGAACAATTTTGGGTTTGAGAGCTGCAGACTCACCTATGAAGTTGTCTAACACAATCTTCACATTCAAAAGGACTCCAACAGGTCTTTGAGAACATATTTTTATTTCCATGGGGTCTGATGCAATCCTTACCCTGTCTGCAGGCAAAGTCTGCAGCTAATTTCTGCTCTTGATTCACTAGAGTTCAGCAGCCTGGAGGGCACAGAGAAAGGCACAGAGTATCTGTTCTGGCAGGTTAAAAGATTAATTTCTGAATACTAAAAATAACTTCTTTATAATTCAATCCCATCTTGCTTCCAAGGACCTGATGTTTGGCAAATTTTAATGAAGTGAACCTTGCAACACCTCTGTGAGGTCGATGTAAATATCATCCCCATTGACAAGTAAATGAAATTAAAGCACAGATAAAGACAAAGGCCTGGATTCAGGAAGCATCCAATACAGACAGGCATCCTCTCTTACAGGTGCTGCTGGCAGCATCAGGGGACAATTTTTCCTGAAATAACTAAATCTGATCCAGAAGTCATTGCCCAGACACAAAAGCCCATTTTGGCTCGAGGAAATTAATAGACATTACTCATGGACAGCTCTGGAAACAGTTCTTACTGACTCACAACAAGGCAGAGTCCTCTGGAAGAAACTGAAAGCAAGAACAGTTGTGAAAGAACATTGGTTTTTTGACTATTGAAAATGTTTTTCCTTCTAGACTGAAATGAAAGCACACAGAAAATTCTGAATACCAGAAGAAAATGGAATTTCAGATAATTTTCCTCCTGAAAACGCTTGGTGATTCATATTCTTAACCCTTGTATTTGTTTTGTAATTGTAGAAATAAGTTTGCAACAGAAGATGGAAACTTTTCATTCCAGGAAGTGAAAAAGACTGGGCTTAACCTGGACAAAATAAAGCAAAGTAAACCCCTTGAAATTAATATTATTGGGTTTTTTCTTTTCTTATGGGAACAAAAATGTCTCCGTTGACTCTCTGTGTCCTTCAGACACTGGGAAGAGAATATGCAAAACATCTTTTTGTTATTCCTTGGCAGCCTCAAATGGTTTTAAGAATCCTTTTTTTTTTTTAAATTTGATAAGCTTTATTAAGCTTGCTATACATCATTATCCAGTTGTTTAGAATATAATCAGTGGGGTGAAAAAACTTAAGGGGATGGAAAGACAAGAGACGGTGAAACTGAGAACAAGATTGATTTCCTCCACATTTAGCTGTCCTCACTTAGTTTAATCTCTCAGATGAGAGAGATGAATCACTCCCTCGAGGTGCTTGAGGCAGAGCCCCACGTGAGCAGCTTGAGCCAGACATCCAATTTTCAGAGAGCTGATACTGAGTAGGACTAATCCTGCCTCAGTTCCTGCCTCTCCTCTTCCAGCTGGAATTGACAGCTCTGAAGGACAGTCAACCCATGGAGCTTCAGTTCCCAGCCCAGGCAGATTTTGAGTGATATGCTTATTTAATAATAGCAAAGAAATAAATACCAGTTATTGTGCTCTTTATTCATAACTCTGTGTCTTGAATAAGGATGGATTGGTTGTAGATTCAACTTGGATGCAAGGACAGCATAAGTTCACGGTGGAAGTCCACCAGACTCAGCATCCTGACCCAAGGAAACGTAAATATCACATTCCGTGGAAAACAGGCGAGAATCAAGTAAATCTCAAGTGACACTCCCCCAGGATACTCTTCCAGTCTCTAATAACCATCTTGAGGATTACCTGAGATAAAGGTGATACCTTGGAGTTGTTCATGTTTTGACAGCCTAAATGGTTTTGATCCTGTGAAAATAAATCCTGGCAGGAATACAGCATTCCTTGCAGCCTGCACCTCCAATTCCATGAGAAGGAGAACCTAAGGGATGGCTGTCCCTACAGACCTGTCTTGGCTGATTGAAACATCACTCACTTGCCACCTGTGACCAGTGTACTTTGTGCAACATGGAATTCAACACAGGATAATTCAATTTCTTACTTTACTTGACCACGTGCTGAAGTAACTGTGAAAAGCTGAGTGGACAAAAGGTACCTTGAGTTTGTAGTTAAAGGTCCATTATGTGGGGTAGGAGGAATTTGTAGTCCAAGCACTCACGGGAAAATGAGCAAACCAAAGTGGTGCTTCAAGAGAGCAAAATCAGGGCCTGATTTTTGTGTGAGTGCTTGAACATGTGTACCTGTGGATGCACACAAAAGGTCAAGCAAGCGTTGAAGTAAATACACAGAAATGGTTTTTCTTTGCGGAAATCAGGGCCTTCTGATGTCTTTGCTTGAAAGAAAAGCATAATTCCTAGCTTGGACTACAGATTCATTACTTAAGGTTCCCTGAAAGGCTTGAGGAAAATTTAGGTGTAGAGAATTCTAACAGCAATGTTAATATAATGAGAAAGAAGCACTACAACATCAGAGGAGAAAGAGAGAGAAGAGCTGATTAAGGGTGTCAGCTATGAAATAACAAAAAAAACCCTCCAAACAACAGTGGTGGTCGTGGTGATGGTAGTAGTGCCTTGCATGAAGATACTTTTTGTTTTCCTTCAGGAAAAAAGATCTACTTCCTGACCTGCTAAATTACTGGATGGAGCAGAAGTTGGCTATCTCACCCTGTTCTGTGCAGGCAAGTCTCTTTTTTCAGGGGCCGCACTTTAATACATGCTCAAGGCGAGCTTGCATCGCCATCTAAATATTTTGAATTCAACCATATGCAGAAGCACATTCTTCAGTTACAATCTCAAGCATGTACTTTGGGGAAACAAGCAGTAAAAAAATTACTTTGTCATTGGAGTCAGCAGTTTTGACTCTGCTCAGAATGTGGGACTGATTGGTATAAGCTGCCATTTAATGCAGCGTGTTTTCAGAGTAGAAGAATATTTTGTTATGTCCAAATCTATCACGAGGCCAAATTAATCTCTGGCACACAATAGGGATGACTCTGACCCACTGCATTTTTTTTTCACTTGAAAATCAAAATGTAGCATCCAATTTTTATTTAGCTCTGGGAAAACCAAGTAAATTGGTATTTTTTAATTTTATTGAATTAATTTATAAGTGATATAAGCAATGTATAGACAAATTGTGACCATAAACTATTAAAACCAGGTAAATTGTCAGACTTACAAACAACAGACTTTCTGTTGTTCATTTGTCTACTGGCTGCATAGAAAATAAATTTGGTGTAACTCTGCCCTGACTCCTGGGTTATGCTTGTTACTTTGGCAAATCTTTTTTTAATCAATAAATATGAAGGTTAAATGGAGAGGAAGGTTTTGAGAAATGCAAACCAAAAAAAGGCCTTGATTTAGGAAATCATATAAGCATGTGTGGAGGCAGTCCTGCTTAGAAGAACACACTGGGCTTCTCTGGATTTAATCAAAGCATAAATACAGCAAAGCATATGCTCTAAAAACCTTGTCCTGGCTGGACATGTGTTTTGGGTGAAATCAGCAGCATTTACATTAAATTTTCAGAGAGCAGATCCAACTAAAATGAAGAGGAGAACTTGAAAGAGTTCTCTTCAATTTTCACAAAGTTACAACAGTTTAACTTAAATTTATATTGCTCCCATACCTTGTAAATTGGCCCGTGCTTGAGTATGTCTGTAATAATTTGCTGGGATAAGTTGTAAATGGCTTTCATGTTTGAGATATTAAAGAACACTTTGCTTATTTGGGAGGTTAATTTTGCAGGGAAACAGTTTGATAGAAAATGTGTTATTTTATATTCAGAAAATACAAACCAGATTCCTGATGTATTGAAGGTGCTGGGGCCAGCCCCTGCCATGACCTACAGTAGCATAGATGTGGGAGACTCCATGTGAGTGGGGAACAACCTAAAAAAATCCACATTTCTGGTGCCTGATAGAATCTGAATCCAAGCATTTTTCTTGTCCAGCAAATGAATTTAATATTTATTTAATGTGAGATTGGACTGTATGAAATCACATCCATCCTTGTGCTCTGCCTGTTGTCACATCCACATCAGCCTGTCCATTGTGGAGACCACGTGGACAGAGGCATTGCACTGGCCATGAAGCCACAAAACGAGGCAGGATGTTGATTCCCAATCATGGCAGAAAGCTCCAAAGTTGAAATATGGCAAACAGAAAAAGCAGTCATCGGTATCCTTTAAATAAAGAGTTTGGACACAGTCCACTAGAGCATCTTTATGGGACTAATCACTGGGGCTGTGGTAATGCCAGAGTTTGTTGAGATGAAATTTATGGGTAACTATCTATTAAAAGTACCGAGCCATAATGAATTCTTTCAGAATTTATCACAATAGCATTAATTAGGATACATTTTGCGGGCATTAGTGAAGCTCTCACAAGTATTTTCCAGATATTTGATCATAATTTAGCATTAGTCAGGCATGAGTTAATGGACACCAAAGGCTTTATTCCCTTAAAAGTCCCCTCTTGTTTGGTGAGTCCCACTGCTATTATATCATTTAATATTCATTTTCATGACACTAATCATGTGGTATTGATTCAGATATTGCACATTACCATTGTGACTCCATTTTAATTCAGTGTTAGTGCAGCATTAAGATGTAAAACAAAAGTGTTAGCATTTTAAATTAAAAATCTGACTAAAACATTTCCATTTAGTGGAATGCTGCTGCCCCCATTGAGTCAAGAAGTCAATCCAGATCTCCCTTAAGGGTGCAGATTTGTAAACAAATGTCACAACACCTTTTATTTTTAGCAGCCAAAAGGATTTCTGAAGTATTTAGAGGGCCTAAAGTATGACAAGGCTCTCTGCAAAAGTAAAGGACCTTTACTTTGCTACCAAAAAGTCACTGGGATATTTGACTTTGATTTCAGTGGCTACAAAACCACCTCCAAAGAATTTGCCACTTGATGCAATATTGAAATATTGCCAACAAATATTGAAATGGTGTTGTTTTGCCAAGGATAGACTAAATTTAGACTTCTCTCTACTGGACCATTTTTTCTACAATTAAGCCACAAAGCAAATGCCCCAAGAGGAGAGAAAAAAACACTTATTTTCCCCTTCCTTTATACCTGTGTGTCTCCCACCATGGCATTATCATGCCATATAAGCAAAGGACAGAACCCTTGTTGTGAGCATGAAAATGTCCCATTACAGTGAAAATTCAGTGAAAAAGTGAACACATGGCTTTTAGGATCGTGTCCTTCCGATTTCTTTTCTCTGAGCCTAGTGTGGTCCCACTGAAATCTGTTAAAATACAGCTCTAAACTTCAAATTTTTGTACATCTGTTCATGTATATTACTCAAGACTTTTCATGTTCATGCCAGTGTGCTAACATTTATGCTCATTAAGGCTTGTACATCTTTTATTTTTAATAAAAATGAGGTTTTGTCACTCTAATTAGACTGTAAGGAAGTTTTTTAAAAGACTGGATAGTCTTTTGCTGAGCTTTGGCCATGGTTATCCAGACCAGCGCACAATTAATTAAATACACTTTCCCCCCATTCATTATAGCTGTGAGATGTCCCTGTTTAACTGTTTTTATTAAGGAGAGGAAGAAATAATCATTTTGAATATGCTGTGATCAATGGGGAGAAGACAAGAAGCCTTTTACACTGTCCAATTTTAAATTTGTTAACTTTGAATTTACTCCTAACTGGAAGCAGTGCTCAAGATGATTATACACTCAAGATGCTGAGGAATAGAGGTGTATCCAGATCCATGTATTTAAAATACATTCAAATGGTACATCCAGAAAGCACACCCTTACTTTTTAGGCACCTATTGTTTGTCTGAGGCAGAGAGAAAAAAGAGAGGGAGGATACAGAAGGGAAGATGTGGAAGTGAAAGGTAAATGGGAAAGAAAAATCTGCTTCTGTGTGCATGACAGGGACAAAATTCTGCACAGAATCTGTTTCTGTGTGTGGAACAAGGACAAAATTCTTCCCAGAACATTTCCAAAGTTGTTTCCCAAAAGCATCGGTTCTAATAAAAAAGTGGAATCTGGACCCTGGGTCATCTCTCTTCTGGGACAGAGTGCTCAATCTAAGACTGCACATGCAAACAGTGCTGAGCAGAGAATGAAATCAGGCAGCTGCTGGTTGCCACTCTCTAGGTTCCCTCCAATCATCTCCACCTCTCTGCTAATGAAGATAACCTGACACGTTTGTGCACACTGGAACTTGTCATGGAATTCCATGGTGATCCAGCTCCCCTTGTGCTTCCTGAATGAGATGCAGCTACTGAGATCAGATGCCACAGTATGGTGAGACCTCTCATTTGTGCCTCTCAAACCTGCTGTGAGCAGTGCAGAGCAAAACCTGGCAAGCAGCAGAGCATTTTAGCACCTCCCAGGAACAAAACTGCCATAGCTCTTCTTCACAGAGCAGAGTGAGGGTCTGAAATGAGAATTATTACTGTTAAAAGCTCTAGAAAGCATTTCTTAGCCGTATCTCCCCAAGAACACTGTCAGCTTTGCAGCATCCAAAGCTGTATTATGTACATCACAACTGCAAAAGTCTCATATTTCATAGCCCAAACCCATGGACGTTTAAGAATAGAAGAATGTAAAAATTTTGGTTGAAATACTCAATAAAAATATTCTCCACAACATTCTTCTTCAGATATGCTTTTCAACTCAAGTGGTGGGTTTGTGTCCTTGGTATTCCTAAAGATGTTAGCTTTCCTTGGAGGCTTGAAAATCTCCTGAGGTTTTTAGGTTAAATTTATGTATATGAGTTCAGCATTGTCATAAACAGTTTCATAATGAAGTTCCATGAAAACTGTAGTTCTGAACTGCACCACTTGGCCAGCCAGAGCAGCTCTCTTTTCTACTCCTGGCCAGTGCCAAATCTACAGAAAGATACATATAAAATCTTACAGAAGAAGCTGAATAAGAAATCAGTGCCAGCTGGGAATGCTTTGTTGCTATTTTGTCGCTATTTTGTCCTTCAGGGCTGCTCCTGTAGCTTAGCAAGAACAAGTAATGATGAATGTTAATTAAAGTCTTTATAGATACCTGACTGGTAGATACAGATTGATTTTTTGCACTGAAGTTAGCTATGGGAAACTTTTCTTGAACCTCTGAAAAGGCAGCCTAAAATATAAGTCCTCTGTGGTGGGTACAGATAAAGCTTTGCTCTGTGCAGGGTGTCCTATAGAAAAAAAGGCATGTATAGAAAACTTCAGGCATGCTTTGGCCATTTGCTTAGGGTGTTCTTACCCTGCTAGTGTTGAGAAATCCTGTTTTTTGAGGCTGTATTGTGAGCCATTGGTTTGCTGTAGCAGTGTGCCATGAATTCTCGGGGCACAGGATTGTGTCCAGATGGTTCTGGAATATCCCTGGTGAGGAGACTCCACACCCTCTCTGGACAATCTGTTCAGTGCTTGGTCACTGCCCAGGACAGAAGTTGTGCCTCATGTCCAGGTGGAACTTCCTGGGCTCAGTCCCTGCCCGTTCCTCAGGTGCCATTGCTGGGCCCCCCGGAGCAGAGCCTGGGCCCTGCTCGGAGCCCTCCCTGCACACAGGGACACCCAGGGCTGAGGGCCACTCTGCTTCTGAGTCTTCTGCAGTCCTTTCTTGGAGTGTTGTCATTTGACAAGAAACTCATTCTCGGCATTGGAACATCTCCAACAAAATATTCTTCAGTGGTTACACTCCAAACGTAAGAATGGAAAATAAACCTTGTAATCCTGACCCAAACATAGCACTGAGCAAGGGCCTTACCACACACTGCTTTTCTAGAGGTCTAGGGTTTCTTTCACCACAATTTCAGTGTGCACAAAGCTTTCTATTCTGTTGAGAATATAGAGCTCAGGAGGCTGATGGAATCAGCACTTTCTTTACCACCCAAGTCCATCACCAATATGCAGGACTGGGTTCCTCAAGCTTTAATATTTGATGAGTAGTTTAGGAGCAAGGATCTTGTACAGCATTTGTTACTAATGAATTTCAAACCAAACCATGTCTGTTTCTGTATTATGTTCTCTATCTCAATCTTGGTGTGGTTTAGGCTGGCGAAGCAGTTCCACATGGCAGCTGAGAACCGAGCAGCACAGACTGCTCTGCTTGGCAACATCTGGGAGCTCAGAGTAACATTACCTAAAGAGGGAACAGTTCAAAACTATTTATTGTTACACTTGTGGCACCATAACATCATGTTGGGCTTCCCAAAGCCATGAACATTTTTCTTCAAATACTTTCAGAAGAAGCTTCTTGAGGTCCCTCTTGTTTTGGAAGGAGTCAGTGTTGGATCCTCCTGGGTACAGACAGACACTTGTCCCATGTTGTCACAAGTGTCACTCAGAGAATGTACTTGTTATGTTCTGCTCCTGAAGAACGAGTTTGGGGTTGGCCTGAAATGAGGCAGTGATTTTGGCAAAGCTTTGCAGAACATTTTTGTAAGAAGAAACTGTTTGGGTTGCTCAAGTGGAGCAAGGATCTTGATCCCTTTTTATGAAAACACCATTTTGGATGTGAGGGACCTTTTAGATGAGAAAAATTGGTTATTCTTGTCCTATTCCACATTTAAGGCATTATCCATATCCACATTAGGGATATTCTGGTTTAGAGTGGTGGAAGCAGGTTCCTCTGCTGGCTGCTGTTCATAAAAGGATCACTGCCCAAGAACAGAGCTGTCCAAGACATGGCAAAGAGCAGCTGGAGCTTGGTGCTCTCTCTGTAGTGGTTGGGATACTCACCTGGAAGAGGGAATGCCCTGGCTCTTGTCCCTCTTCCACGGGTCACTTCAGCTTATTGTGAAAATAAAAGGGACACTGAAAAGCTGTCCAGATCTGGCACAGGGTTTGGAGTCCAAACTGGGAGCTGGGGATTTGACACTTCTCCATGGGAGAAGGCAGTGAATCTAAACCTCTGGTACTTCGGGTAAGCAGCTTAAGCACTGGGATAGGTAAAAGGAGTGGCATTTCTTTGTTATTTTTCAGTGTCACCAAATGAAGCTTTTCATTTCCAGTACTTTGCTTTTATTAGAATTGTCAGCAATGAAAACAAAAATATTTACTTTGACTTATAATGACTTTTTTCCACAGAATCACAGAATATGCTGAGTAGGAAGGGATTTGCTTCTCTAAGAGAAAAAAGAAGAAATCATTTCTGTTCAAGGCTAAATGTTTTGTTTGTTTGGACTAAGAACAGAAAAGTTCATTATTTGTATAAAGTATTAACTGAGGGTAAGTGCTTAATGGGTTTCAAAAGGATTTGAATATCATGTAGAGAGAAAGGAAATTCTAAGTGCTTTGGAGGATTGGATCAGAATCTGAAAGATCTTGAAAAATTGGCAAACCAGCCCAAGGTAAACAAAAAAATTCTCAGTAACGCCAAGAACAAAGTGATACAAATAAGAAGGAACAAATATATCTAAGGTAGAAGATAATTCCCAGGCAGAAGTGCTACCAAAAAATATGGGGATAACTCTGAGTGACAGAACATCAATGACATGAAGCTGTGACAACAAGAAAAGATAAATCTCACTGAATGATGCATTCACAGGTCCTTCATTGACAGAAGGACTAAGATTGAGTCCCTCTTCATTTTTGAGCAGAGAATTAGGTTATCTATACATTAAAGAAGGGAGTGAGGGCTGTTTTACTTTCTTCACAATCAAGTGTGTCTACAGAAGGGATTGTTGAAGTTCTCACACTCCTTTATTTGTTTAATGTTATTTCTCAAGACATCCAAGTCAGTGATGGTAAGAAATGGGAATGTCCTGGAGGGCCGTGTTTGCTCATCACCACACCTTCCTGCGTCTTCCAAGCCTGTGTAAGAGGTGCACAAGGAGACGAAGCTTCGCTTCAAACCACCCACCACTGCAATTCCAGCCACCAAACTGCAACATTGTCCTGGGGGTTGTGCTGGCATGGCATGGCATGGCATGGCATGGCATGGCATGGCATGGCATGGCATGGCATGGCATGGCATGGCATGGCATGAAATCCATGCAGTCACTCCAAGGCTTCTGTGGAGATCAGATGTGACTTCCTCAGTGGACAGACCACAGAGAGGAGGAACAGGGCATCTGACCACTGCAAATAGACTTAGTCAGGGTTGGTGGAGTAAGAATGAAGCAAACCATTTAGATCCCCACCAGTCTAAGAGACTTTTTTTCCTATTCTTTCTATGACTAACGCACTGCTGCTTCTGTTTCCTATTACTTTGTGTTCCCTTTAAATCACTTGAGCAGTTCAAAGGGCCCATAAAACAAGTGTCAATAACCTTTATGCATTCTTAATCATGCCTTTATGTGTTCAGACAGCCTAAAAAGGCTGGGGAATAAATAAGAAGGCCCAAGGTGTGAAATTAAAGAAAGAAAATATATGTGCCTGGTTTATGGCCTCCACAAATGGAAAGAAATTGGTCAGGATATGAATCTTCTACATTCGGTACCAGGAATATATTGGGGTGGGGGTGGGGAACGTGTGCTGAATTATCCCTCAGTTTTATCTGCTCTCCCCTTTTCTGTATGAGAATTGCCAGGACTACATTACAGCTGGGAGGTCTGGGCAAAAGTGACCCAAGAGACTCATCCTTGGATTTCCTCACTGGGCAACAGGTGTTATTTGTGTTCAGCAACAAGACTTCCTTAGTCCAGGCCACAAGAGGACACAGATAGTCTGAAAATTTTCCTCTAAGCAAAGCCCATGAAGTAATTTGAGTCACAACTTAGAGGGAAATAAACCCTCTTAAAACTCAATGGCTTTCTCCCATACTGGGAGTAGGGCTGCCAAGATTTCTGCCCATTAAGGCTTTTTATGGGCAGTTTCTAAAGCCCTGAAAATAGAGATTTCCAAAGGAAATACTGATCCAGATGGAACCACAGCAGTGTAAATGAGGCTGCAATAACACTGCTGGGTCCCATAAAGAAGCAGGAAAGCATTCACCTGGAATTCATGTTTGGCATCATGCGCC
The DNA here is from genome assembly GCA_013398275.1 of Promerops cafer. NCBI lineage: Eukaryota > Metazoa > Chordata > Aves > Passeriformes > Nectariniidae > Promerops > Promerops cafer. The sequence goes on along the minus strand of VZSE01009355.1, from coordinate 86,819 downwards.
CACCTCACTCTTCACATCTTTCAGCATTTTGTGCTCAGTGCAAAGAGAATAACTTTCCTTCCTGGGCATCTCTAGCTCTGTGCCTGTTATCCTGGTGGCTTTCCTCAACTTTCCCAAAGACAATGGGCGCAATCTTTTTATTATTATTTGTTACAAATTGTCATTTTTTCTGTTGGAGCAAATTTTGAATATTATAAAACTAAACAGATCTAAGTATATCAAAATGAGACCTCAAGAAGTGAACACAATTTGTTGCAGAGTGTGTGTTGCTCAACTCTGTAGGAGGGAAGCAGAACTAGAAAACATTCCAGATTTCAAAATATCCTTTATTCCTGTGATCTGGTTTAGCATCAAGGATTTTGGTCACTTAATGTGAATAGAGCATGCTGACAGATGCAGGAAGTCTGTACTGTGCTAATGTTTACCTCAGGCTAATGGGGGAGGGAGAACTCACCTGACAGGGATGCAAATGCACCCCCTGCATAGCGATTCCTGTGGCCCACACAAGGTATCAGAGCCACTTAGTGTGGGATTAATCAGCCACAGAGTGGCTTTGAGGTTAAGCATTTGGCAAGAGTAAAAAAGGGACTGGACACATATAATGAATCATATAAAGATCAACACCTACAGTTACATCAGGAAGAAGTGGGGCAAAGAAAAATATGTTCAAAAGTTACTGGAAGGAAAAACAAAGCCTGATGGTTTAGAGTATAATCCCCCCTTCCAAATGAAGCATAAAGGAACCAGTTCCCTTTTGGTCTTCAAGGTTTAATTAACAGCTTCTTGAAAATGAGCTGCCTAGTGCAGGGCACAGCAACCAAAAGGAATACAGAGATGGTTGGGCTGGTGATCCAATGTGGTACTGCTCCTGTGCCATGCTTACTGAACCTTTCAGGTGACACTGCGGGGACAGAAGTTAGGCTCTGCAAACAGCTCCTACCATGGGACAATGCCACAACCAAGCAGGGTTTGGCTTTGCACTTCCAGAGGAGGTTGTAGCAAGGTGGGAGGTGGTCTCTTCTCCAAGGCAAGTAATGACAGGACAAGAGGAAATTGCCTCAGGAGAGGTTCAGGCTGGACATAAGAAGCAGTTTCTTCAGGGAAAGGGTTGAGAAACGTTGGAACAGGCTGCCAGGGTGGATTCCCCATCCCTGGTGGTGTTCAAGAATCCATTGGATGTGGCACTCAGTGCTCTGGGCTGGTTGACATGGTGGGGATTGGTCAAAGGTTGGACTTAATGATCTCAGAAGTCTTTTCCAATCAGTGATTCTGTGACTCTCTGCCAAGTAATTTGCATAGAAAACAAGAAACATCTCCAGGGTGAGGAGACTTATCTATGAATAGGTATCCCCACAAATCTGGGCACACAGGAGCCCCAGGACCCTGGTCACCCCTCTCAGCTGGATCAACACTGCTGCCAGGACTGGTGATTTCACCTCTTTCTTTCTTTCTTTCTTTCTTTCTTTCTTTCTTTCTTTCTTTCTTTCTTTCTTTCTTTCTTTCTTTCTTTCTTTCTTTCTTTCTTTCTTTCTTTCTTTCTTTCTTTCTTTCTTTCTTTCTTTCTTTCTTTCTTTCTTTCTTTCTTTCTTTCTTTCTTTCTTTCTTTCTTTCTTTCTTTCTTTCTTTCTTTCTTTCTTTCTTTCTTTCTTTCTTTCTTTCTTTCTTTCTTTCTTTCTTTCTTTCTTTCTTTCTTTCTTTCTTTCTTTCTTTCTTTCTTTCTTTCTTTCTTTCTTTCTTTCTTTCTTTCTTTCCTTCCCTCCCTCCCTCCCTCCCACTCTTTTGTTCCAAACCCACCACCACATGCTTGTACTTGGAGATCAGGGACAAACTCACACAGGTTTGCATGACAGGTGTGTGATTTACCCATAAAACTTTATAAACTTTTGCAGACCCTCTGACTTTTGTCATTCCTCTCGACCAGGAGCATCTGTGGATCTTAGGAGCTCCCTGCCCCTTCAGGGAGGACACCACAGTGAGTCCTTGCTTAGTTTGCAGCACCTCCTCCTGAACTGTCCTCCTACACTGACTAAAGTGTCATGCTGAGCCCACTCTGGATGTTTTGCTTGTCCTTTTATTCCTGTTTAAGAGGAGAAAGGTCTTTTTACTGTTCTACTGCACCTTTTCATTAACATGAACATGGAGGGACAGCATGGTAGCAGCCACCTACCCTTTTAAATTTTTTTAAAAATATACACCACACACATTGCCTCTGTCTATCTAAAGTCTTTGTTTATTTTCATGTATTTATGAATTTCTTAAATCTTTGTTATTGCCAAATGTATTTGCCAAAACAATGAGCAGGAAAAATATTGTAATAATTCTGTCTTCTTTACAAAATAGTTTTTCAGAGCATTTTTGGGTATATTAGATTATGGTCTCAAGAGGTAACAGAGAAGGTAAAGAAAAAGTTGAAGGAATTTTAAGAATCACAAGACAAATATAAAATTAGCCACAAACTCAACAAGATGAAGGCTGGAAGGAAAACAATGCCTTTAAGCTTAGTTTCCTTTTACTATTAGAGAATCCATCTTGGGAACTCGAGAAAGTAAGCTTTACAGGGATACTCAAAGAAAACACATTAAGAAAAATTCTTTTTATTTTAACAAAGAATTCCAAAAAGTTTCAAAGGAACCTCATTAGAACTATAACTATTAACTGGAAAAATTCAGCGTTAAAGGCCTTCCCTATAGGAATATGTCACTGAAGCATTTTTTTTTTCTCATGCTTTTCATGAAAAGGAAGACTTCACATCTAGAAACATTGGTTAATGTAACAATAGCAGCAAGTTGCAGCATTGCAAACTGAGGAAATTTAATTTTTTTTTAATGGGGAGGATTATTTCCTATAAGCAGCGTAGTACAGTTTGTAAGATTCTTATATTTTAATGCACAGATGCACCAGGTGGGACTTCCCTGTCCTCATATAAGACTGCATTTAGGTTTGTCTACACCCGACTTGTTTATAATTAATAATCAATAATTCTGGGCATGATTAATCTTATGTATCCCATTTCTCCAAAGGAAAAAGTGTGTGCATACCAAATATGTATTTAGTTTTGAGCTGCCAGCATCTATGTTTGCACAAAATCTTGAGAGAAAATACTCATATTTGCCTTTGTGATATGCAGGGCAAGAGTTGGAGTACATGGACATATTTTCATGTGCAAATGAAAGCACACACATTGGTTTAAGGGACAATGAGACAAACTGGAAAACTGGAGTACAACAGATACAACACTCAGTGAGGAGAGGGCAGGAAATGACATCCCATTCTTTCTTCTTCAGGGGGCAAAGGGAAAGGAGAGGAAACAACCTTCCAAAAGTTTTCCGGAGGAGGAAAGAGAGAAATTTCAGGGCTGCATTCAAGGCTCCATGGGCAGCAGGGGAGGGAGGATTCTGGCCCTGTGCCCGGCTCTGCTCAGCCGCCCCTGCAGGGCTGCACCCAGCCCTGGGCCCAGCACAGCAAGGACAGGGAGCTGCTGGAGCCAGGCCAGAGCAGGGACACCAAGGGGATCAGAGGGATGGAGCAGCTCTGCTGGGAGGAAAGGCTGAGGGAATTGGGATTGTTCAGCCTGGAGAAGAGAAGGCTTTGGGGTGACCTCATTGTGGCCTTGCAGTGTCTGAAGGGAGCCCACAGGAAAGATGGAGAGAGACTCTGGACAAGGGCCTGGAGTGACAGAACAAGGAGGAATGGCTTCACACTGACAGAGGGCAGGTTTAGATTGGATATGAGGAAGAAATTGTTCCCTGTGAGGGTGGTGAGGCCCTGGCACAGGTTGTCCAGAGCAGCTGTGGCTGCCCCATCCCTGGAAGTGTTCCAGGCCAGGTTGGATGGGGCTCTGAGCAACCTGGGATAGTGGAAGGTGTCCCTGCCCATGGCCACTTCCTCAGGTGACACATCTGTAAACAAAGGCAGCGTTAGGCCCTCTACATTTTTGGATCGGGAAAATTACACTGGGTCGTCTTCTTAGGTATTTCTAGGTTTCAGTGAGCTGTGCTTGTGGCCTACAAGGCTAAGAGGGAATTGGCAGGAAGCAATACAATCCCATAATAAGCAATATTGTATCATATCTTTGGAAAGTAGCAATACATTTGGAAAACATTAAGAAGTTTGCATGAGGGTATGAAGATTGATTTTAGTATTTTGTTCTTCTTTTCAAAAATGCTCTAAAATTACAGATCTCTTGATTTCTAGAGAAGACTATGTTTAGTGTTTTTGGAGCAATCCACTTAAGTGAGTTTAGTTTTAAATCAAAGGAAATATGCCCTCATTTACACCCAACTGACCTCTTCAAGTTCGGTGGACATTTACAAATGGACAAAGGGGATAAATTTGTTGTGTGGCTGCTTTATCTAAATCCAGTAACCAACTGTCACATAACTGTGTCTTCCACAGGAATCCATCCAGCCTGTGCAGCTAAGATGTGGTAAGCCACAGGAGGCAAAACCCTTGATGGGTAAAGTGTATCTTCAGGAGGCAGCCTCAAGACTGAGAACTGCAAATGACTTTGTTGTGGTTTAATCCCACACAGCCACTCACTCTCCCCTCACCCATCGGGAAGGAAAAAAGCTGGAATTGGCAGGATGAAAGTCAGAAAACTCATGGGTTGAGATAAGGACAGTTTAATAGGGAAAGCAAAAGCCAGGCAAGCCAGCAAAGCAAAACAAGGAATTAATTCACCCCTTCCCATAGGCAGGCAGGTGTTCAGCCATCCCTAGGAGAACAAGGCTACATCACACACACCTGGGAAACAAATTGTCATCACTTCAAACATCCCCCACTTCCTTCTTCTCCCCCCAGCTTTATAAGCTGAGCATGATGCCAAAGGGTTTGGAATGTCCCTTTGGCCAGTTGGAGTCACCTGTCCTGGCCATGTCCTCTCACAACTCGTTGTGCACCCTCCTTGCTGATGGGGTGGGGTGAGAAGCAGAAAAGGCCCCAATGCTGTGTAATCGCTGCTCAGCAAGAACTAAAACATCCCAGGATTACCTACCCTGCTTCCAGCACAAATCCAAAACACAGCTCCACACCAACTACTGTGAGGGATATTAACTCTGTCCCAGACAAATCCTTCAACTCTGAGTCTCCACGTGCCTGCTAACAACAGCTCTAAAACTCTCCTGTGACGTGTGCATCGTACTTGCATTGAAAGCCAGTTTAAACTCCAGGAATTGAAATGGACCCACCAGGATTTGGGTATTATGCCATATAATAAGCACTGATAACAAAATATATGGACTTGCACTAATTCTAAGGCCTTTTTCAGACTCATACAGTATCCACAAAATTCACACTTCCATTGCAATGCAGTCTCCTGGCAAGTCCCTGTACTTTTGGCAGAATACACCAACTAATAATCAGGATAATCCTCTTAAAACCTCTTTTTGCAAGTGATTTTTTTTTTTTATGGATTGTACATATTTTATTAATGCAGTAATCATCTTGGTTCTGAACATCTCATTCCTTCCATCAAAACCTGTGGGGTGGTTTCTATAGAGAATCCTCCAATTTCACCTGTATACATGTGTTTTGGGGAAATGAAGTGACATAATGCTTTCAATAATTAATAGTAAATAAATTTCATAGAATACCCTGAGTTGGAAAGGACCCACAAGGATCATTGAAGTCACACTCCCGGCCCTGCACAGGACAGCTCTTGGTTATGCTAGTAAAGAACAGCTGGGCCTGCTACACATCCTCTTTAAATGCATAAACAAGGATTATATCTTTTCTAGTGTTGAGTCTGGCCCTTATGTCTAGGGGTCAAAATTTTTCTTATCTGGCATTTCTAGTCCTGCAGGTCCAGCTTTTCTGTCTCTCACTAATGACCCCCAAATTGCCTATTCCTGAGGGAAATGTCACAATATAACATAGAATAATTATGGTTGGAAAAGACCTCTAAGACCAGCAAGTCTGCCCACCAAGCCAGCACTGACTGACGTCCCCAAGTGCCACATCTGCATGGTTTTGAACCCATTTGCCCAGAGGGACATATTTACCTCCAGTGAAGCTCACAAGGGTTTATCTCGCACAAGAGCAGCAGCAGAGACTCTGCATTACACCTGATCCTAACTAGCCCCTTCCCCACACTGCCAGTGAGCTGAGGTACTGGGAGTTTTCACCATTTAGGGTTTACAGCAAGACACTGACACAGTCTCCATCAACTCACTTCTCACCAGGGATTAGTTCTACCAGCCCAGGCCCTGCACGTGCAGGATGGAGGGGGAAGAGCTCAGTTACAGAAGCCTTGGAGCCCTGACCCACTCACAGTCCTTTTTCAGATGGAATTCCTGTGTTCCTGCTTTCCTCAGGCACTGCCCTCCCCATAAAGGCAGCCCTGCTGCCTGGCCATCTGCACTGCCACTGGCTGGGGACAACAGCAGTGTAGCAATCACCATGGTGGGGTTATCTGATAGCCATTAAATGTAATCCAGATTAGCAGAGCAAATACTTCTGAGTCTGCCTGATGGCTTTGCACTGCAAGACCAAACTGTGGCGAATCAGGAACTTGGCACTGGCGTTTTTGCATTCACACTCAGGTGCCACCTAAGTGCCCTGGTCCAAGGGGACTTGGAGGCAGCTGAAGTGACATTTTGGTCACCTAAAAGCAGTGTTTGGCTGCATATCTGTGTGCATCTTGACCCTTTCAAAGGCAAGGTGAAACTCTCTTACTTTTACACAGGGTTTGTATCTCCTGCTCTTTAAAGGAATACTTTTTTTATCCACAACATCTATGGATTTAACTATTTTTTCTTGTTTCACCTCTCTTGAGAGATCACAAAGCAGAGAGGGGCTGGACTGAGAAGATAATGTCTTTCCCCTTTTTCTAAACGATTAAGAGGGAGCTTTCACATGTCTAATTTAGATTGCAATTTCTTCACTAGGCTTGTTATTCAAATATTCAGATCCTCAACCTGCAGTACAGCAAGACAGACAATCCAAAATATATCTTGCTCCCAAACACCAGAGGTTAGCATGATTAATTGCATGGAGCCTTCTAACAGGTCACTGGTAACTTTTCTCTCGAAGCTCAGTTTTCTCACTAGCTGGAAGCAGAAAAAAATGCCTTTGTCACCTGGCAGAAGAATCCCTAGAGCTGAACACACAGGGGTTTCTTTCCTGAAGGATCCCAAGGGCCGTAGAAGAAGCGCTGTCATGGCCCAATCTTTATCTTTGGCTGGTGCTGTGGTACCCTCTGTTCTGCATGAGGGCTGCTGCATTGGCACAGAGCTTGTTACCTCAGTGGAGCGAGAATGAGCTCTTCCCCCCTCAGAATTATCAGTCAGGGATCTCTTCAGTTGTGTTTTTATCCAGGGCTTCTTCTGAGCCTTCAGAACCTTTCTTTTGGCTGCTGAGAGATTCTATCACCCAAGTACAAGGGAACATGATTAATGGGTTTATACCATTATTATTCCATGTTCAGCCTGGGATGACAGGCTGGGATTTCCCACTGTTAAACTGCTCTGGTTATGGACTTTTTAAATTAACTTTTCCCACAAATCCTGAAAATTAAATTTTCCATTTAGCTCCACTGGTCAGCTCTCACACACACTTGCACCTTTCTGAAAAGTATTCTTGGGCTGAGACCAACAAAGCAGGTGGCAGAAGTGAGGTGCTCCTATCCCAAAGAACCCTTAATTCCTTCGGGCTTCCCTGAGGAGCTTTGCCTCAGCTTTGATCTTCCTGAAAAACCAGGTGTTCGTGCATCCACGATGAATGAGGGCTGGCCAGGTGTAAATGATGGAGACATCATACCCTCTAGTGGCAGGAATATCTGTCACTCCAGCGCCTTGGGAGAAGCATTCCAGGATTCTGGAGGCTCATAAGGGACAGCCAAGTAGGTGGTGAACATCACTTAAACTCTTGTGGAACAATCCTTTATAATATATTGACATCTCAAGAATCAAATAGAAAGATTTGCCCAGAAAAATGAATGCCAAATTTGTGTCCTTAATATCATCAAGAGTCCCCTTTATTGCTGGCTAGTTCAGCACAACATAAACTAGGAATAACTAGCAAAGGCAACTTTTTGTCTTATTTTCCTCCTTTTTTCCTTTTTTAAAAATTTTGTTCTTAGATAATCTCAGCTGCTAACCCAGAATTACCACTAATTGAATGAAATAATACATCCAAATATCAGACACTTTCCATGCTTGGTTCTCATCAGCAATATATCTTTCAGGGTTAAACAAAAAGCAATCTGCAGGGAGTAAAGTATCCTAGGTTTTGGCATTATTAAAAATATAAACTTAAAAATTGACTGAGAGCAGGAAGGGTTTATTACCTGACATTTGAGCTTATATCCCTCTAGGTAGTTTTCTTCTTATACAACAACAGTTGCCTCAGCAAAGCCATGGGAGGGATAAGCATGTTTAATTCATGCCTGCTCATATAGAGGAGGGGTTGCAGAAAGCTGCTTATGAGTTTGCTTTTGAAAGTCTGGTGTTTGGGGTGTGCTCAGCTATGTGCCTAAGGGCAGGATGACATTCCTGTGGCGTGTGCTTTCTTGAATTCCACATAATATGCTATATTTTTTTTTTTTGCCTAAAATAAGAGTTTAAAAAAAAAAAAAAGGAAAACCCCTCCAACTTCAAGAAATAATAAATGATAGCAAAAGATAACAGGGCTTTAAGTGGGTTCTGCTCTGTGATGAAGCATATATTGTTTCTAAGGTTTGGTAGTGGCAAACTGGAGTCATAACTCATTATTTACTGCAGGGCTGATCCAAACCACCGTCTCATTTTCAGGTTCCCCATCACATCATTCAAAGCAAGGTCATTGCATTTCAGCACTGCTGACAGAGATGACAGAGACACAGGTTTGTTGTTGTCACATGTCAGTCCATCCATCTCGCTTTGAACTAGTTATGCCAGCATTTTGTAATTAATTAGATACATCTGGCAAATTTCTGCTCTCTTCATTACAGAGTTCCTCTGAAGGGGATTGACTCAAAGGTGCTGGTCAGTTTTGTTGCTTCTTCTGCTCTTGCCACGAGCCAGAATGCTTCAGTGAACCCTATCACCACAGGAACACAGCTCTTCACTAATTATTGCACAGCCACCCATGTGTCAGCACTGACCAATGAAGAAAACAGTAATTCTAAAATAATTAAATAAAATAAATAAAATTGCTTTTGCCATTCAAAAATAGCATGAAATGTCCAGGTGTCTTCAGCCATAATTGTGTGTCCTTGTCAAGAGCCAGATTAATCAACATATGAAATGCAGAGTTTTCAAAGATTTCTTTTCCAGAGCAGTGCTAATGGTCCAGCTGCAAGCTTTGGCCTCATGTAGCAGGCTGGGGACATGCACTTGTGTGCCTCCCCTGTGCCACCCCACCAGGGAGCCAAGGGTTAAATCCCAGAAAAGACTCTGTCTTGCACAAACAGGGACCAACATCCCTCCTAAGATGACAAGGGGTAATAATCATTGGGACATAATACAAACACTAATAAATGGCATCTGGGGAAAGACAAGAGATCCCTCAAGGTGCCCTTTGCGGGGGAAAACTAAGATGACTTTTTGTTTTATTAGGCATCAGAGATTCAGAGTAGAGCCTCATGGCACAAAGCCAGTAGGAATCATGCTTCAGTAGTCCTACTGCTTGTGAAATGGCTAATTTCACAATGTATTTGGAAATCCTTGTTAAGGATAACATTGTTTACCCTTCTCTATACAGAGAGTTCAAAATCCTTGTTATTGTTCAAAATCCTCATTAAACAGTTATCATACACTGACTGGAAAATAACAAAACTGAGAGCAAGGAGCAGGTCTGGCCATGAGTGTGTGATGCAAGGGAAAGAAAACAAATTCAGAGACTTGGGCAAGAAGTAGAGAACAGGCATTAAGGAAACAAAAACTCAACAGGGAAAAAAGATTCCTAGAGAAGAGGAAAAAATTATTGAGGACATCCACTGGCAGAGTTGAGGGATGTGAAAACACATAAGGGACAGGTGAGGTGTGAGAACTGAATATGGATGGAAAGACAAGGTATCAAGACCAAGAGAAAGGCCCTGGGTTTTACTTTTGGAGCTTGGCTGATGACATGGCACCGGAACTCTTCCTGCTTCATAGAGAAAATCTGTCAGCAACTGAAAACCTTCTAGGGTCCAAACTTCCCTGGCTTTTTTCAGCTGGTAGAAAAAAGAAACTGGGTAGGCTGCAAGTTCAAAATGGCCTTTGGAGATGTCCTTGTTTTTCCAAGAAATGTGGGCTTTTCTCATGGCCTGCACTTCTTTCAAATAGCAAACTAAAGCAGGCCCTGCTCCCTTTGCAGTTAATAGCAATTATTCAATTGATATCAAGGGACTTAGTCCAGAATGAGACAAAACTTTGATGCTCCTCTAGGTAGCTACACTGGCCATAAAAACCGCTTCTAAGAGAAATAAAACTCCCAGCAATCAGTGTCCTAGCTGTCACCTTATGCTACTTCTTGAAATAATGTTAGAATAAACCATATGCCAAGCAAAACATCTTTAAAGAAGGGCAAAAATGCCTCATGGGCAGAAAGGAGTGAGGAAAATGTGTGAGAAACATCCAGCAGACACAAGGTGAGAGCAGGAGGAGGGAGAGGCAGTGCTCCAGGCACCCAAGGAGAGATTCCCTACAGCCCATGCGGAGGGCCACCATGCTGATTGCCTAAATCCTATGAACTAAGCCTCTTAATGAAAAGTTCCAGTAGAAAATGAGAGTGAAATAATTTCAATTACTTTCTACCACAGCTTATAGACTGATGAAGGTGAGGACTTATGCTCCTTTTCCAACCATTTCTTTTCTTCTCTTAGGGAAATATATGTTCTTTCTTTAATTTCCTGAGTATTTCACTAAATTCTCTATCACATTTCAGAAATCATTGGTAGATTTTTAAGACACACTTGTGTCAGCACCAATTCTACCCCTTGTCCTATAATCAAAGAACCTGTTTTCTCTTCCAAGACCTTTTTTTTTTTCCCCTCAGAACCATTTGCTAAAATCTGTAATTTCTTCATCAAGGTGCTTTGACACAGAAATTAATGTAAGAATCTGGCTCAGCGATAGTGTGGCCAGCAGGAGCAGGGCAGTGATTGTCCCTCTGTACTGGGCACTGGTGAGACCACACCTGGAATCCTGTATCCAGTTCTGAGTGTGTCACAACTAAAAGACACTGAGTTCTTCACCGAAAGGCAGGAATGGGCTGTCCAGGGAGGTGGTGGAGTCCCCATCCATGAAGAAATGACTGGATGTGGCCCTCAGTGCTCTGGTTTAGCTGATAAGGTGGGGATTGGTCAAAACTTGGACTTGATGATCTTGGAGGTCTTTTCAAACCTTGATGATTCTGTGATAAATACAAGATTTATATATTTTCTTGTTGAATTCTATGCAGTGCTTTTACTCTGTACACAGATTTATTTTTATGAGGTGAGTCTTTTTCCTCCTCTCCTCTTTTTTTTTTTTTTCCCCTTAATTCAGGAGGTGCTGCAGAGACAATTTTTATCAGATCAAATATTCTCTGCCAGGCTGAACCGGCCCTTTAGACTGCCTCTTCAAAAGAAGGTTGTGAGAAAGGAAATGAATGTGTGAGCCACAGTACTCTGAGTATATCCCTCTTCCTTAGCCACAATAATTTTATTTTCACCAGTGCCACCTCAGCAGGGAGATAAGGAGTTTCCAGGAACAAATAAAAGGGACAGCAGATTTGAAGCTGGAACAAAGGATAGCCTTGCTTACCAGTCAGCTGATTTCTACTGGGTGTAACCTAGGCACTGGGATCCAGGGAAGGAAGAGCATCAAACTGAGTTTATTGGCTCCTGACACGGCATTCCCAAAGTCTGGCTGGAGCTGGAAAAGCCCTGGCCTCCCACAGAGGATTCTATCACTTTAGGGAAAGAGATCAGGATCATTAACTTAATTTCCTGTGTTTTATTGAAATCAGTTCCACACCACGACCTTCAAAACTGGTGGACTGTGTTAAAAACAAAGCAAAACAAAGCTAAACCCAGCAAGAACATCAATCTGATTTTGGATAAGAGAAGGCTTTATAAAGTATTAGAAAGAGAAAATAGTTTCCCTCAACATTTGTTTGCAACATGGGAATCCATCTATCTTTCATTAACTTACACAACTTTTTCCACTTGGAAATATTTTTTTCCTAGTTCTTCTTGTTCCAGCCCTAGTGTCCTGCATTCTTCTCCTTCTTTCTTGTTTCCAGAGCTGCTTCTTCCCTGCTCCATTTTTCCACATTTTAACAGTGCTGAGAAGTAGCCACACAGTGCTGGACAGAAACATATTTAGGGACTATCAGTGGAGTTAATATGGAACAGGTGGGGGAAAAAACTCACATTAAAATAACTACAACCTATCTAAGGCCCAGTTCCCTGCATTCACAGCTGGATAAATTGTGTTTCACTCACTGAGCCATAGCAGGGTCTGCTCTGCCCACCGCTGGTTCTATTGAGGGGTCTTCCTTTCCTGCAGGCAGTAAAATATCTGGCAAAGAGATCTCAGGGAAAGAGTTTTCTGCCTTATCTCGTGTAAGGTGTAAGAAAACTACCCCATGTTAGAAAAGTCCAAAGAGAAATTCAAATACCTGGAAATGTTCAACTGAGATGGAGAGCAAATATGTTTCAAGCATTTGAAAAATAATGAATTGTGTGAAGTGATTATATTGTTCAGGGTACTCCAACAAAATAATGATGGGTATCTAATGACATTTAGATGCAGTGTCAAAAGCGTCAAAGTTGTCAAAGTGTCAAAAGCTCTAAAAAAATAATGTAAGGCTAAAGTACAGTGAGAAGCTAAGAGGCAGAGAAGCCAAAAAAATTAATCACATTCAGAAAAAGATTGAATATTCATATGCATATTCATAACCATTTGAAAATACAACAAATATTGTGCCACATAACAGATCAAGATGAGGAGAGGAGAGGAGAGGAGAGGAGGCTGGAAGGGCTAAAACCAAGGGAAAACAAAAGCTCCTCCATCCTAAAAAAAAAAAAAAAACCCCCAAAAAACCAAAAA
>VZSE01009355.1:43225-73816 GCA_013398275.1 Promerops cafer | reverse complement strand
GGAGAGGAGAGGAGAGGAGAGGAGAGGAGAGGAGAGGAGAGGAGAGGAGGCTGGAAGGGCTAAAACCAAGGGAAAACAAAAGCTCCTCCATCCTAAAAAAAAAAAACAAACCCCCAAAAAACCAAAAAACCATTTTAAAAAGAAGAATCCCCCAAAGAAAAAGCCAAAAACCCAAGAATAAATAATCCCTTCTAAAGGAGTTACTTCATTAAGTCATTCCAAACAGGGCCTCTGCCAGACTCCACTCCCTTGTAGTAACATAAATAGAATGATTCACTTTCACTGAGTCAAGTGCTTGGAGATTGCCAGTAACCACTGTATTTCATGGGCTTTTCAAAGTCACTAGGAAACAGCAAATTAAGGATCAGTTAAAGCTTTTATATACATGAGGTCTGCCACAGTACAGAGGAGGGATCACACAACCTTGCAATTGTGGTGGCTTCCAAACACACCACACCGAAGGAGAGCTCCAGTGGTTTGTGGAAAAAGGTATTTCCCTTTGTTCCTGGATGTAACACCCACACATTGCTCCTGCTGTGGCTTTGATCTGGTTTTCTCCTCCTACCCCCCAAAAAATACTTTCAGGTTGTTGGCAATGCCTGTCACATATAAATTTCTGCCTTTCCACTCTTTCCCTGGACATTGACAGGTGCAACAAGGGAGAAGGAGGGATTCTTCTAAGCTTTTTCCCCATTTATTACACCTGCATGTAGCTCAATGCACAAAGTCCTTTGGAAGCTGGTATAGAATCACAAAATAATTTAGGTTGGAAAGACCTGTGGCCCCTGAGTAGAGCATGAGTAAATATTGAATTTGAGCCCTTTTGAACAGCTCCAAGGACAGAGACTTTACAATTACTCTGGGAAACTGTGCCAGTGCTTAACCACCCTTGTGGTCCTTTTATCTGATCAGGCTTTCTTTAGCTTTAACAAGACTTAAGAAACTGGGAAAAGGAAACAAATCCCTCTTTAGTTTCCAGATGTGCCATTGGAAACACCCCATGAAGACCCTGCTGATTTTCCATACTAAATGAGACTTGTTTTACTTTGCCTCCTCTGCATGGCCCATCTTGACCCTGCTTAGCACCTACCGTGCCCCAGTTTTAGGACGGAGATGCCATTGGCAATACACCCATGTGCCAGAGCTGTTTCCCTGTGGGAGTCACTCCAGCCTTGGCTCCAAGGGCACAGCCTGGATTAAGAGCTGCTGGCTGATCTCAGTTCCTTCCCCAAGGGAGCAGGATTACAAGATTAGCCGATTACCCTGCTGCAGGGATTGGGAATTTAGCAGGAATCCAGCAGTGGTCTGGCTGGCATCAATGTTTACATACTATAATCAGTTGTATGTGAAACCACTGCAAACTGTTTTCTTTATACCCTGCATTTACTACAGCTCAATACAGATATTATGTTCTAGCCTTAGCATTGTTAATTTGAACCTTGACGCTCTTCATTAAAATAAAAAAGATAAATCAAATCAGTTCTAGTGTACAGAACCCCAAATTTCAGTTTTCAAAGATGCCAAATAGTAAGAATCTATGTAATTAACAGCCATGGGGAAAAGTGTTTTAATGTGCACAGCTTTTATGTTTTTTCTTAACTATTTGGCAATAGTTTAGCTATTCTGGATGTCCTGGCTTAATAAGTCATTCTGGACCGGGGGAAAGTCTCAGCATCATTAATACTGCTCAGAACAACAAATCAGGGAGGAATCCTCAAATTTGGTGATTTTCCTCCCTACGTTGGCTGCTCCTAAAGACGTCCCCATAATGCTTGTTTCAAACCAGGCTTCAACAAAGTGACAGAGAGAGGGAGAATCTGCCAGCAGCAACTAAGGACCAGCTGCTGTGGGATTCCACCTCTGTTTTCTCCATTGAGGAAACCAAGTCTTTCCTGGGATGTGCCGTGACACAGGCACATTGAACTTGCTGCCTTTTCTGTTCCTCCTCTCAGCACTTTCCACACATGTAAATACAGACAGATTTGCCCTTGGTTTCCAAACCACAGCAATTCTACAGAGTCCTTGATAGTTCTGAGAGGACTAGAAAGGCTGAGGAGTGCTGGGGGAAAAAAAAAAGAGTTCCTGGGAGATTTGAAGATTGCAAAGATTTCTGCCCAGACAAACCTTTCTGGATTTGGTTCCCAGCTTCACAGTTTGCATGCTGGGGAAATTCTGTCATTACATAAAAATAAAAACAGCAACAAGAAGGAAAATGTGTTTATGATTGTGCTGGTGGGTAGAGCTGTACTAACTCAACAGGAGGTGCTCAGAACTCCAAGCATTTAAAAATATTTTCCTTAGGAACAGGTAGGGCAAGGAGGTGAATCTGAACTAGAGGAGAAGTCAGGCTTAGTCACCTCATTTTATATCCCTCCCACAGGAGTCTAGGGACTTAGACCTTTCCCTTTCATCACTGAAAACAGTGCTTGGCCGAGATCCTGAAATCAGCAAGAGGATGATTCCCAACTTTAAGAGCTCAGCAAACTTCTTTTAAGGTTAGAAAATTGATTTAAAATGTAACTACTGAGTTTTTAAAATAGCTATCATGAACAAAAAGTCCCAAACCACCAACATTTTTATAGGACTTCAATTTGCTTCTTAAAAGCACTATTATTATCTCATTTTGAAACTCTCTTTTCCTATTGTTGATATATCACAAAAAAGCTTTTCCACAGCAGTTTGTCAAAATTTAGAATTCATGTTTTCTCCAGGACATTTGTGAAAATTACTTTTGGTGCAGCATTGTATGGTAAGATTAAGTTCTCATTGTATGGTAAGATTAAGTTAAGTTTCTCTTAACTTACTAAGATTTCTAATTTAACTTTTCTGGCATCATTCAAAAGCAGCTGAAATGGTAAAATTCAAATGACCTATTTATCAGTCTTACTTTTCAAGCCAAATCTAAGAATATATATTAAATTATTTTGCAAGCTTGTCATTTTATAGTTTATTTTCTAAACATGTATATTTAAACTTTTCCACTAATTCCCAAACTTTACCCCAATGCCTAGATATGGAGACATCCTCTCTGCTGTCATTGCTAGACACTAAATTCTAGGAAAAAAATCTTGAAACTGAGGATTCAATATTCAAATATCAAAACAAGCAGCAAGAGCTTGATGTATGGTATTTACAAATCCAAGTAAATTTTTAAACAGAAAAGAAATAAAATCATAAAATACATAATGTTAGGTGATCAATAAAGAGCTGAAACAATATCTTTGCATGAAGGATGTGTTTATATTTACAAGTTTCTCAGGCAATACAGCTCCAGTCTAGTGAATCTTAATATAACCTCCATGATTTGGTTTTGTAGGATCTACAGTTTAAATTGGAATAGTTGAAAAATAGGTCTCCCCTAAAAAGTATGAGGACAGATTCTTCTTCCCATTGTGTTTTTAGGTAGAAATCCTGATTTTAAATTGCTTTCAAATGCTTGGTGTTTTAACCAGCTGGAAAGAAACAAGAAGTACCCCAACTCCCTGCTCCTGAATTTTCAGCAGAATCAGCAGAAAAAGTGGGAAAATCCCCACTGCATCCAAAAAAATCTTAGTAGGTTTTTTCAGATAAAAAATGAACAATTATTAAGACTTATTTAGGACAATAGCTTAAAATTTAAAAGTCTCATTTTGGAACAGCTCCAGATTTGACACTAACAGAGGAATAAAGCCAAGAGGTGTGCTTTTACATTTTTCCTCTTGATTAAGGTGTGTTCAACTCCCATTCCCAAGACCTACTCCCTCCATTATGAAATTGGTATTGATCTGTGTCCAAAGCAGAAGCTATTCCTGTGATGAGGAATTTCAGCATGATGAGGGGGATTGACAGGACTGATAGCAATCAGTTATTCACCCTGGCTGAGGGAATTGGTAACAAGAGTGGCAAGTTAATGAAGAATTAAGTGTTGGATCTGAGATCTGGGGAAGATTTCTTCAGAGGTTATTAAAAAACATGGTAGCTCTGGCAATAAAATCACCACCTGAGCTGAAGGGACATCAACAAGGAGGCTAAATCACATCTTCCACCTGCCAACTTTTCACTCAGTGGCTCCCGTCAAGTCAGCACAAAAGTATGTCTCTGCAAATGGATTGTGTTCAGTTTCTAAAACAAATAAACATGCAACCAAATGTCTTCATTGTATAAAACACTGCAGGCTGACATCTCCACACTTGCTCCTGTGAGCAGGGTTTTACTCTGAGGACAGCGGGTCCTCCTCCAGGATGAGGGAGATCCAGGCTGGTGGCAGCCCAGTTGTGGTTTCCAGCTCCCATCTGGGATCTGGGGCACGACTGAGAACTCAGGTAAGACCTTACATGGGTGTTTCTCATGCCTAATGTCTCACAAACCTCTGAAACGCAGAATCTTAGAATCACAGAACCACAGAATCATAGAATGGCCTGGGTTGGAATGGGCCTTAAAGATCTTCCAGTTCCAACCCCTCTGCCATGGGCAAAGACAGCTCCCACTATCCCAGGTTGCTTAGAGCGCCATCCAGCCTGGCCTTGGACACTTCCAGGGATGGGGCAGCCAGAGCTGCTCTGGGCAAATGTCCCTCTCCAGCTTCCCTGTAGCCTCTTCAGATATCAGGAGGTGGTGTGAGGCCTCCATGCATCCTTCCCTTCTCCAGGCCGAACAGCCCCAATTTTCCCAACATGTGTCCATAGGGAAGGTGCTCCAGTCCTTGTCACCTTTGTGGCCTCCTCTGGACTTGTTCCAACAGTTTCATGTCCCAGCTTATTCTGGTTTTGTACACAATTTTCCAAATATATTCTGGTTTTTGTACACAAATTTCCAAACATAGGCTCTCCAGACTAAGCCTCTGAGCTGAGCTGAAGTAATCTCCTTAATCAGAAGTAGATGTGTTCCAAAGGATATTGTCACCCCAGGTGCTTTGTCTTTGGTACATGTAGTTCAAGATCTGACACTTGTTTGGCAGACAAAAAGTCCCCCAAAGGTGATCTTTTAGGGACTTTGACTCAAATAGTCTGTAGGCCCCATCCTGCTTTAAATCAGCATAAAGGTTTAACAACATTTTTCTTTATCTCACATTGAAACATGAATGAAGAAATGTGGCAAGGAGCAGAACAACTTCTAAAAGCAAAGACCTGGATGTTCCTGGTGTCTAAGGACTAAATCCTGAGCTTAGTGAACCCAGCCTGCTCTGTTTCCAGGAGATAGTTCCTATCCTCTCCCTAAACAGAGGTATCAGTTCCCAGAGCCAAATTCCCAGAATTCGGGATCCAACGAGAACACAGACAAACAGAAAATAATCTATCAAGACATTTGGCATAACATAACACATAAGCATGGAAATTCTTCCCACTCTATCATATTCTGTTTTTCATCACGAGGGGGAAAAAAAGAAGGCTGTTTTCAATGGCTCATACAAAATTTCTCTCACCTACATTGATGCATGTCACTCTCAGGTCTTCTTTAAGCAGAGACAGAAACAACACAGATATGTACAGAACAGTACTTCCAAGTGTTGCAAAGAAAGGCTGAGAGAACTGGAATTGTTTAGCCTGGAGAAGAGAAGGATTCAGGGTGACCTCATTCCAGGACCTGAAAGGAGCTTATAGGAAGGATGGAGAGAGACTCTTGACAAGGGCCTGGAGTGACAGGACAAGGGGGAATGGCTTCACACTGACAGAGAGCAGGTTTAGATTGGGTATGAGGAAGAAATTTTTCCCTGTGAGGGTGGTGAGGCCCTGGCACAGGTTGCCCAGAGAAGCTGTGGCTGCCCCATCCCTGAAAATGTTCCAGGCCAGGCTGGATGGGGCTCTGAGCAACCTGGGAGAGTGGAAGGTGTCCCTGTCCATGGCAGGAGGGGTGGAACTTCTTTAAAGTTTTTTCCAACCCAAACTATTCACAAATCTATGACTCATGGTGTGTTAGTCTCAGCAGTTCAATCATCTTTGCAACCAGTGTCTTCCCCTCTGCTTTTGTCACCTCTGCTCTACAGAACAGCTGTGAGATAGTACGAACAGGAACATAAGCTTTTAGCACTATTTACCCTAATCTCCCTTTATTAGAGCAAATCCCTGTATTCTCATGGATTAGGGTCAGGCAAGGTCTGTTGAGCTCTCAGCCATGCTGCTGCTGGTCCTGACACTAAGGCGTAGAATGGTGAGTAAAAGGAAATTCTTTGCACCCAAATCAGAGATCAGACATTAAATGGCTCCAAGTACCATATGCCAAAACCTCTTTAGTGCCTGATGAACAGCTCCTATGAGTGCTGTCCTAGGGACAGTGACTGATTTATCTTGATTATTTAGAGCTTCTTTTATAGAAGCTCCAGGTTTTCTGAAGCAGAAATTTCTCCGCAGCAGAAAGACAGTGTAGCAGCACAGGCTCAGAAGACAAATGCCAGAGAAAATAATCTGTGCCCAGCAGCCACACCACAGAAACCTCTGGTTTGTTGGGTTTTTTATGTGCTGATAATATAAAATCTTGCTACATTTTAAGTGTGAGAACCATATGGGGATGTGGGGATGATAGGTATTCCCAAATGGAGGACGCAGTAAGACCAGAGTGTGTTTTCCTGAGACAGTCTGCCCTAAATTACAGCTTGAGTACCTGTCTGAGAGCAGATGATCAGATCACAGGAGGGATGAGGAGCAGCTGGCTGGGTATTTTCTGTGTGTGTGGGTAGTATTTTCTGTGTGTGGGGGTGGTATTTTCTGTGTGTGGGGGTGGTCATCTGACCCTGGCTGGACAGCAGGTGCCCACAAAGCTGCACTCTCACTCCCCTGCTCAACTGGACAGTGCAGAGAAAATATAACAAAAGGCTCGTGGATTGAGGTAAGACAGGGAGAGATCAATCACCAGTTACTGTCCTGGGCAAAACAGACTCAGCCTGGGGAAATCAGTTCAATTATGTACCAGTCAAATCAGAGTAGGATAATGAGAAGTAAAGCAAATCCTAAAAACAACTTCCCCCTGCCTCTGCCTCCTTCCTGGGCTCTACATCCTGCCCCTCACTGGAGTAGGGAGATGGGGAGTGGGAGTTATGGTCAGTTCACCACACTGTTTCTGTTGCTGCTTCCTCCTCAAGGAGGGGAGTCCTTCCTCTGCTCCAGTGTGGGGTCCCTGTCTTGGGGNCTTCCTCCTCAAGGAGGGGAGTCCTTCCTCTGCTCCCGTGTGGGGTCCCTGTCTTGGGTGACATGAACTTCTCCAGCATGAGTCCTTCCTATGGTCTGCAGTTCCTCACAAACTGCTCCAGCATGGGTCCCTTCCATGGGGGTCAGTCCTTCAGGAACAGCCTGCTCCAGCATGGGTTTCTCCCACAGGGTCACAAGTGCTGCCAGCAAACTAGCTCCAGCCTGGGATCCTCTTTCCACAGGAGCCTGCTCCAGTGTGGGCCTCCCTCAGGGTCACAGCATCCTTTGGGTATCCCCCTGCTCCAGCAGGGGCTGCTCCAGGGGCTGCAGGTGGATCTCTGCACTCCCGTGGGCTGTACCATGGGCTGCAGAGGAATCCCAGCTCCAGCTCCCTCCTCACTGCCCTGGGTGTCTGCAGGATGTTCATCTCACATCTTCTCACTCCTCTCTTCTCTGGCCACAATTACCTCTGCACAGCATCTTTTTTTACTTAAAAAATGTTATCACAGAGGTGCTCCCACCATTCCTGATCGGCTCAGCCTGGGCCAACGGCACATGGGTCTTGGAGCGGCCTGGAATTGGTTATCTCGGACATGGAGGAGGCTTCCAGCACCTCCTCACAGAAGCCACCCCTGAGGCCCCCGCTTCTCCCAAAACCTGGCCATGCAAACCCCAAGCAGTGTGTGGGCCCCTGGGAGAGAATAAATATGACAGAGCCAAACTGTAATCAGCCAACTGGAGAATAAAACATTTAACTCCATGAGATATAGACCGTGCTTGAAATAAAACACCTGTGCTGAAAAGAAGCTGTCCATGGAGCAGAAAGCAAACAGATAAGCTTTGAAATGCTGTTATCCAGAGCATTATTTCTCCCTTACTCATGCTAAGAACTAAAGATGGCTTTTGCTCTTCTCTCCTCTCCATGAGCTGTCATCATCTCTCTCCTGCCAAAGACAAACTCCTACCTACCCCTGGCTCCCAATTCTTAAAAATACATACATTTTCAATGAAAGAGGGGTGGAAATCCAGAGCCTCCCTCTCCTGTGTGCCCTTATCACTAACATATGAGGTCATGTTTATACATCTTACCTCCCTCTCCTGAAGAACTTTTAGGAAGACTGTCAAAAGGGCAGCTTCAGCAATGAAGCCCATGCCAGAGTAAGTGGCAATTGTGACACGAACCAGGGTATGGGAGACTCTCCCAGAAGGGCTTGGAAATTTAGTCTCCCATATGCCTGGTGAGTGCCCTAAATTTTAATTTTTCCAAATGGGAATCTGGGCCTGGAGATGTAAATGAAAATTAATATATCTCTGAAAAGGGAAGGAAGGAAGGAAGGAAGGAAGGAAGGAAGGAAGGAAGGAAGGAAGGAAGGAAGGAAGGAAGAATCACAGTGACACTCTGGTCACACACACTTCAGCTGGGAAGACCATGCCCTCCTCCAGTGCAGTTCCAACATTAGGCAGTCTCAGATATTGATTACCAGATGTTTCTCACCAGATGTTTCCTCCTCTCACTCCCAGCTTAGCAAACCCTCTAGCATGCTTTTGGTGGAGCTGTTCTTCCTCCTGTGAGACAGGGAAAGGAGTGAGGACCTGTGATAAAGTGTTTATCACATAGTTTTGCAATTTCTCATGCATCTCTGATGAACTCACCTGTCCCACGCTCACTAATCCATCTCCCTCAGGCTGATCAGAGCCTGCCAGACCTCAGGAGTTTTCTGCAGCTGCCATATGGAAAAAAAAAAAAAGAAAAACTAAAGGAAATAAAAGACTGCTAAAATGTTTTCTCCATCTGCCTCTCAGGGAAAATTCCCTCAAAATACAGAAGTGGTCATTCACAAAAAAATATGCCTGACAGAGCTCAAAATAAAAACAATTTTAAGAACATCCCATCCCTGTAAGGTGTTCAAGGCCAAGCTGAATGAGGCTTGGGACAGCCTGGTCTAGTGGATGGTGTCCCTGCCATGGCAGGGGGCTGGAACAAGTTGATCTTTAAGGTCCCTCCCAGCTCAAACCATTCTTTGATTCAATTATTTGATAAATAAGAAGGGAAAATGACACGTGTCTTCTCCTTTCAGTCCTGAGCACACCCAAGGAGTTTGTTCTTAAAACTGAAACATGTTCAGGTCTCTACTTACTGTTTTTTTTCATTTTTGGCCCTTACTGAACTCCAAAGAGCTGGCTTCATGAAACTTAAGGAAGTTCATAAACCTAAGTTTTATAGGGTTAGTGATGCAACTAAAAGAAACAAGTATGATGTAAAAAATCATTAATATCTGTGCATGCTTTTAAAACTCTACAGCATTTCTGAGCCATATTTCTGGTAAATATTCAAGCAAATAGAGAATATTTGTTGATAAAGTGAAGGATACATGGTGTATTGGCCTCTCTTAGAAACTTTTGGAATAATTTACAGTAAGTTGGCATGCCAGCTCTAATTATCCATTATCTCCAATCTTTCCTATATGTCATTGTGCTAATTGTCTTTTTACAGAAAAGTGACAATTACAAGATAACATTAAAATAATTTTTTTTTTTACTTCAGGTCAAAAAATGAATCCTCATTTTCATTAAGATTTTCTCCTGCATTCCAGGATTGTATTTGCATCATGTTTGGTTAGACATCATGTTGACAGTCAGTAGTGTCAGGGATGCAGTTCCTACAGGCATTTATTCCTATGAATTCTGTGGACTTTTATTGGTAACCTCCATGGAAGAAAATAGGTAGTTCTTCTTAACAAAACTGTGAACAGCTGACAGGTTTGTCATCAGGATTTGGGTCTGCCACAGCACAATGGGTTATTTATTTATAGGTCTTATTCCTGTCACACTGTCACCATCTTTAAAGAAAAATTTGCATTGACTAGAGCCAAAGAGAGAAGATATTCACAGAATCACAGAATATCCTGAGTTGGAAAGGACCCACGTGGGTCATCAAGTCCAACTCCTGGCCCTGCACAGGGTACCCCAACAATTTTTGATAAGGCTGGAATACTAAACAAAATGTAGAGAGCATTTGAATCTGTGAGTTAATATCTAGACTTTCTGCCCAGATAAAACCACATCTCCTTTCACCTTTGAGTGATTTCCACTCTGCTCTACTTTCTGCTCCCCCTACATCAGTCAAAATTACAATCTCTGATTTCCTGGTACCCTTTCAATCCTTTATCTGCTTGAGAGCTTTTAATTATGTTGCAAAGCTTACATTTTTGTCTCTCCATGTATATTGGATAGAAATAGACCCTGAGATAATACTACTTGATATGTGGTGTTAATGTGATAAGTACAATAATCTTACAAGTAGCTACAAAAGTTAGATAAGAGATTATGTGATTTTAGGAGCTCATTGAAATGTCACAATTCGTCATAATATTATGCATTTGAATAGCATAATCAATTAGATTCTTAGCTGGTGTGGTATTTTCTGATTTATTCCTTCTGCATTGTCCATGAAAGAAAGAGGTTTCAGAACATAATTTAGAATCACACCACTACTTAAACCACTGCATTTGGATATTTCTGTGACTGTTTCTGCTTCTAATCAATGAGAACTGGCACTTTGAACTTGTGAAAGTCTCTTTGACTGTACAAGAAGAATTCATGTGTAATACTGTAATGCTCAAGTGCTTTATGGGAATGAGGTAAATCTCAGCAAGTAATTTCCATCACAGCCTGAATATCCACATGGGCATAAAACATAAAACATCAAGCTTACATCTCCATTGGAATGATATCATTTCATTGCCATCCTCTTCTTTAAAGCGCCTTTCATCCGGCATCATGTTAGACAAAAGCTGAAAGCAATGCTGATAATTGTGTGTCAGCTACAGAATTTAACCAAATACTGTTCACTCCCAATACAGAATTAAATTCCTATTTTAGACAGACATGTGCACCTTGAATCCATTTATCAAAAGTCTGGGGAGCCAGCTGAAATTAAATCAATGCCACACACTTTATGGGCACTGGCTGATGTCCAGAGGGCTAAAATGGCAGTGCAGAATTTGAAAGGCCCAAGCATGTTGTTTATATGCACTGGCTGAAATCCAAAAGGGTTACAGTAAGTAGGAGAATAAAACATTGGTAACGGGGCCCTCTACTCCTCACTTGAGGCCAGCAAGTGCAACACTTCAGCTGGGAATAGGTGATCATTATGACACATAGGCACATAAACCTCCAGACACAGATCCTTTGTGATCCTGAGCACTCACACCTGGCAGGAGAGAGAGCAAGAGGCACGGACACACTGCCAGTCTCCCAGATGGATCAATGGAACCGTGGCTTGGCTCTCCCTCATGAACTGTGACTCTCAGATGAGACAGGCTGCTGATGGCTTTTCAAGGGTGCTCTGCTGGGCTGCATTGGAATTTACCATCTGGAGGTTTGTGAGGAAAGGCACTTAGAAGGAATATCCCTGCTGTCTGCAGGGTCTGGAGCCTCCTCAAGGCCTTTTATTCACAGAACCATTTAGGATGGAAAAGACCTCCAAGATCAAGTCCAACAATTCCTCCCCAGCCTTCTTCCTAGTGTAACAGATCTATAACAAGGTCATGGACCTCATTTAGCATTTTCAAAAGGGGTTTTCTGGAATAAAAATAAGTCCCCAGGTACAGGCCTCCGTCGTGTTTTATGTCTGTGCCGTGCTGCCAATGCACAAAGAAAGGGGTGTGTGTAACCAAGGCTGCTTTCCAAAGGTGGGGAAACACGGGCCATTAGAAACAACAAGATCCTTGAGATCTGTATCCACATCTCAGAGAAGTCATCCCTAACTCCAGCAGAGTGCAGAACTAGCAGAGATGACACTGATTTTTTAGCCAGTAATTATTTTTCATATTTATTTGCCATTGGGAATTCTTGCCCAAAATCTTAAGAATAAATCTGGCCCAGAGAAATAGAATCAAGATCTCTTGGAATACCTTAAGAGACTGGAAAACAAGTTCATATTGATTCGCAATAAACAAAACAAAACAGAAAACCCAGGCGTTGTTCATGAGACAAGAATTCTAAAATATTCCATTTGGGGAGTTTGATGGCTTGCTTTCTGCCCAGCTTGACAGCTTTCAAGCATTTCTGCTTTCTCAATGCAGGAAAAAAGCTGCAATAACTTAAATTAAAAAAAGAAGAAGCAAAAAGCACCCTTTCATGTTCCATTGTGAACCCAGAAACTTTGTCTTCTTGATCATCACCTTTTTTCTACTTTCACACTTGTGCTCTGCTCATTTACAGGCAGCATTGAAGTCCTTGCTTTTCTTTAATACAAGTGAGAGAAATGGACCAGTATCTTCAAGGTAGTCTTCTGAGGAGATACTGTTTGGATTTTCCAAAGAGAAAACAATATTCCAGTAAAATAGTCATTTTCCCACACAATATCATACAGTTGCTCAAAAACAGAGGTTTTTTTAATCAGGAAAATAATCCTCCAATAAAGTCTGCTTCATCTCAAACAGTCTAGACAAGGGCTGTAATTAGCTTCTGGCCGTTAGATGATTTACAGACAATTCCCTCCCAAAACCTGACATGTAAAACTCATACTCTTCAGATTTATTTAATGCAGATGTTTTAAAGATGAGCAAATGTAAATATCTCTGAGAACTGTGTGAACACTACCAATACTTTTGTATCTTGGTTTCAACAGCTGCAATTCTATTGTGTGTACACAAGAATCTGGTGCAACTTGAGCCACTTGAGGATACCGAAAATATTCACCTGAACTGGACAGAAATGACACAGGGCTCATGGAAAACCTTCTGAAGCAGTAGATCTCAACAAAAAGGATATCACAGAACAGCTCAGAATATGTTACATGCTGATATTTAGACAGCTGAGTAACACCTCAAAACTGCATTCTAAATAGAGCTTTTAAGGTTTGATTTTTATAGTATCTTGACCCACATGTGTATTTATAAGAATCTTGCCCCCCCCAAAAAACCAACAGAAAGTAATTCCAGCTCATTGACTTAGAACCAAGAAGATGAATTTTTGTAAGGACAGTCTCTTGTGTAAATGGCTGCCCTTAACATTAATCTTCAGGGACATCAGTGCAACGTTTGTACCCACAGAGGCTTTGCAGAAGAGCAGTTTCATGGAGCTGTTGCTTAACCTGCTGCAGGGGGGAGCTTGTACTCACATTTGTGAATGTGGGAAGGAGATCCCACTCTCTTTTGGCAGTGTTGAAAGAAATAAAGGCTTACTTTTGTTCCCAAAGAAAGGACATCTCTCTGGTTGCACACATGATACAGCAGTGCTGAGCTAAGGGAAAGGACTGTATCCTCAAGGATAACTTTTCAGAACAAAGACAAACTTTTACTATCCTTCAGTATTACTAATAGAATCTCAGGGTGTTCCTGAAGAGGACAGGCTCTGACAGATGTGAGAGTGTATCAATCATTTGGCAAATTTCATACCTTTACCTCTCACTAAAATAAAGGTAGGAGCAGCAAATCAAGATCTGGATTTATAAAAGCAGCACTCAAACTGAATTGTAAAAACTGGTTTGGAATTCTTAGGGTTTTACACTATTATAAAATTAGATTTGTGCCAAAGGCACCAAAATACTTTTTTTTTTTCTCCATCTGAATAATCATTTTTACTCAAGCAAACAAGATAAAGAATATTTTATATTTCTGGAAAAAATACAATGAACTAGAGCCTTAAAAACACACAAAGATAACAATGCACAGTTTGACTGCTTTACAAGAAAAATGGGTAAAGAGGAGGTATTGTGAGACTACAAGAGAATATTCCTGCATTTCGCTGGAACGTTAGGAAAGTAGTTCTTCAGAAACATGCAGTGTCCTGGGGCAAGAGCTGCTTGTGATACATCTGTAATGACAGCAGTTTGTTAGAGACCCAGATTAGAGGGAAATGTTCCGGCATGCAGAGACTTTAAGGCTCTAATGCTACAAAAAGGATGGCAATGGCTCAACGGAGCAGAAATCTTAAGGGAAGATGTAGTGGGGGTTGAAGACATTCAGGGTATGGCCCAAGAAGTGGTGGAGGGAGAGCACATTTACATAAACAGATGGTACAAACTCATTGCAGGGCCTCCTTCAAAGCTCCCACTTCAAAGCTGCCCTGCTTAACATCCCTGCCAGCCTGCACGGGGCAGCTGGGGATGAGCTGCCACTGCCTGTCTCACACACACAGCTCGGCAGTGCTCAGCTCAGCTCCCAGCAGGGAATGGGATGGTTCTCCTCCTTCCCCTGCAAGTGTCACTGCAGCTGCCACCCCACCCGGGAGCTGGAAGGGCCATCTCCATCCACACCCCCTCCCTCACAAGGAGCAGGGCAGATCCACCACTGCGACTTTTCTCAGCCTTGATCTCACGGCCTCTGGAAAAAAGTTTCTTCCCAGTACTTGTCTGATAGCTCATGGTCATCCTCCATCCATCTGATGCTGCTGTGGGAAAAGGCAGATTCACTGTTACTCTGCAAACTTTTCAACACCATCTTCCTGTCTGATTCAGAGGTAAAACAGGGCCTTAAACACAAAACAGATCCTTTTTTAACTGCTGCATTCTAGGTCTCCCATCTCTTCTTCTTTAGTGTTTGGAGAGTCACTCATGAGGAGCAGCTGAGGGATTTGGGGGGGTTCAGCCTGGAGAAAAGGAGGCTCAGGAAGGACCTTCTGGCTCTGCACAACTCCCTGACAGGAGGGGAGAGACAGGTGGGGGTCAGGCTCTGCTCCCAGGGAACAAGGGACAGGACAAGAGGAAATGTCCTCAAGTTGCACCAAAGGAGGTTCAAGAAGAATTTCTTCACTGAAGGAGTTGTGAAGCATTGGAATGGGATGCCCTGGGAGGTGGTTAAGTCACCACCTCTGGAAGTTGTTCAAGAAATGACTGGATGTGGCACTCAGTGCTCTGGTGTAGTTGACAGGGTGATGTTTGGTCAAAGGCTGGATTCGATGACCTTGGAGGTCTTTTCCAGCCTTGATGATTCTGTGGAACTCATGCCTTTGTTAAATAAGTTCCTTTCCTCCATTATGGCAGCTTTTATGACAGAATTCATCCCCTTTAGCAAAAGCATGAGATCACATAAAATATACCTCTAAAGGTCCCCAGAAAGAAAGATCAAATTTGATTTGGCATTCTTGAGGTTTTAGACTGAAATAGAAAGGGGAAGAATAGGAAAGTATCCTGTATCATGACATGTAGTCTCCTCAAGTTTGTGTCTTTGTACTTCATGAGGGAGGAAACACAGAAAAAATACATGTACACAGGTCCAATATTTTCAATGGCCCTTCTAAAATAGTAAGTCCTTTCTTTGAGGGTAAAGGTTTGCTAAATATCCGAGAGAAAATGAGGTCAGGGTGTGATTCATTCTTGTCTTGATGTTTATGTAACTTTTTTTCTTCCTGACTTGGTGTTTATAAGAAGAGACCACTCCTGAAAGCTGAGAATGTTGCAAAGATCACCTAGGCTCTTCTAAAAGCATCATCCCAGTGGGTGTGAGATGGGGTAAGATGGTTCTGAGATATCAGTAGCCAAAGAGAATTTCAGTCTAATCAGTAGCCAAAGGGAGTTTAAGTCTAACACGTCGATGCTGCAAATTCTGCTTGTAGAAGGGAAGGAAAAACTACCAAACCAAGACTATGATGTGGTTTATCTGCTCGTTCCATTCTCCAGCAAGATGGATGTGCTAGGAGATGCCAGACTTCTCTATCTTTTCTTTTAAAACTTCTTTTAATACCATAACCAAGACTTACAGTGCTTTAAGTTGAACTGAACCTGTGATGAATGAACTCAAACATGAAACAAACCAAGACTCAGTTTCTGTAAGGAGAGACATGTTAAAGAATCCCTTGGTGAGTTGCTGCTCTCTGCTGGGGAAAGGATGTACGAAGGACTACCCACATGGCACATTCCCTGTATTGCATCTTAATCCAGTCTTATCCATGAGCTGATGTACTAATTTTAAAGTGATCTTGACAATGAATTCCCAAGTTAATCTGCTTAAATTATTTCCTACAGGGTCATATGCATGTGCACCCGTATCTTAAAATTTCAATCGATTAATATCCCAGCTTACCTCTTCTCCTTCCCTCTCCCAAATGCATTCATTATCCTCATTTACTGCTCCTTCCACTAACATTCCAAGCATCAAGTGCAAAGTGCCTTGTCCATCTCTTGGGATGTGCCTGGTGCCTGTCACCAACTGTCAGCCTCATTTCTTCCATGGTGAAAAGATCTCACACAGCTGTGACACTACTTTGGGTAAACAGAAGACTTGTGGTCACAGAAAATGGACTTTTCCTGGAATAACGTGAAGTTATAACCTTGCCAGGAGATAAAAAGAAGGAAGAAAGTGCTCATAACACTTTATTCACTGCCAGCTACAAAATTCTTCCTTTCGTATTATTCTTCCTCTTTTCTTGGTTCATTTGTTTTCTTCTGTTATCTTTTTCTTCTTCCCTCCAGCCTCCATTTTCTCTCAATAGCTCTCTCAAATACACCAGTACACCACAAGAGTATAAATGCTCAAAAATACACTTTTTTAATTTTTTTTTTTTTTTAATAAATTCCAGTTTCAATTTTGCTTTCATCAGCTGGACTGAAACACTTCTTGCTGCAGGAGATTCTATACCAGGACATGCAGATAAACTTGAGGTGACTCCAAATGCTCTATCACCAGAAATGGAAGCTGAGGCAGACATGAGCAGGAACGCCTAAGATAGCTCAGGTGTACAAATAACCTTGGAACTGTTGATAAACCAATCAAGAATTTGTGAGGAATGATCAGAATAAAGGCTAATATTTGGGGCAGGAATCTGCTACAGACCACCTGCTTGGGAAGAGGAAGCAGATGAAACCCTCTTCAGGCAGGCAGAACAAGTCTTGAAGTCACAGGCTCTGAGACTTTGCTGTGGATCATCAGGATCATCAAAGTCCAACTTGTGGCCCTGCACAGGACACTCCAAGAATCACACCACTATTATTTCCTCATGATTGCAGGAAGAAGACAGAGTTAGGGAGCACTTAAGCCAAGTGTTCATGGGAATAGTCGGTATGGCTGTGGCGGTGCCACGGGAACCCTACAGTGTCACCGTGAGACTTGTCTTATCATCTTCAAGAGCTCATGGCAACCAGGAGAAGTTCCTTTAGACTGCAAAAGGGCCAATGTCACACACATTTCTGCCTATCAAGAGAGGGGGAGAGGCAGAATTGCTACTTGGGCTTTCTTATTTCTCCTCGAGCAGAAAGCACCTTGCTTTCTCTAAATGCAGACTTCTGACTTCAGGAAGGGGATGTTTGAGGACACTTAAAGGTGTGACTTGAACAATCAGCCCTCGTAATGACTCACCTGGAGAGCTGTGTCCAGTCCTGGGCTCCTCAGGACAGGAGGGACAGGGAGCTCCTGGAGCGGGGCCAGCAGAGGCTGCGGAGATGATTCAGGGCCTGGAGCATCTCTGGCAGGGAAAGGCTGAGGGAGCTGGGGCTGTCCAGCCTCGAGAGGAGCCCCAGCTGAGAGGGGCCCTCAGCCCTGGGTGTCCCTGTGTGCAGGGAGGGCTCCGAGCAGGGCCCAGGCTCTGCTCCGTGGGGCCCAGCAATGGCACCAGAGGAACGGGCAGGGACTGATCCCAGGAAGTTCCACCTGGACATGAGGCACAACTTCTGTCCTGGGCAGTGACCCAGAACTGAACAGATTGTCCAGAGAGGGTGTGGAGTCTCCTCACTGGAGATATTCCTGAACCAGCTGGACACAATCCTGTGCCCTGAGCTCTGGGATGGCCCTGCTGGAGCAGGGAGGTGGGACCAGTGACCCACTGTGGTCCCTTCCAGCCTCAACCAGTTGGTGCTTCTGTGATCAGACATTTCTCAAGCTACACCTCAGCACGTTTCTGCTTTTCTTCTGGATTTCTTGAAAGGAAACAATGATTTCTTATCCTGCTTCCCCCATAAGGCGAATGCAGGATGATGGAGAGCTCCAGCCGGAATGCATCACAGGTTTGTGAATCTCTGTACATACACACCAGCCTGCTATAGGTATTCTGACACGTAAATCAGCTGGGCACCAGATGCAGTTTGGCTATAAGAGGGAAGCAAAGTCTGGGGTAATTTTTAGGACACTGGAAAAAATCTCCATGCAGATTGGTTATTAACATAGACTTCAAGTTGGTCTAAAGAACTAAAGAAACAATCTTTAACCATAACCCATTCCTTTCCACAGGTTTTATAAAGATCAGACACCACAAATAAAATCTAACACTTCCCTAAGTGAGGAATATTAATTTTAAGTGTGATGGTAACTAAAAACTGCTTTCTAGAAATGCTTTTTAATTCAAATATGTATTTAATGTATATGTTAAGTAACTATAGAGCACACACTTGGCTTGTGAATGGGTATGTGCATGAATTCCCACCCTCAGAAATGTATTAAACACTGTAACAGATGCCAGGCCAAGCACTTAAAAGAGAAAAAATGTCAGAAATTAAGTACATTCTGGAAAACTGTAGTTCATCTCTTCTGTGTGATTGTAATGTGTTAAATTCTGGAACTGAGTGATCCCAGTCCTTTTTTATCTTTTCCCCTTAAAGCACTTCTCTCTCTGTGGGCTCCAAGTGCTCTGGCTGCTCTGTATTCATTCACTGCCATCTTCCTCACTCCTCATGCTGTGTGTGGCCTCAGGACACACTTATCAAAATCCTGTTCCGAAGACAGAAGGCTTCATTTCCCCATAGGACTTCCTACAAGCAGCAAGCATAAATCACCTCCCTGAGTCCTTCAGTGCCACAGTGAGGGAAGAGAAAGACGTGCTTGACTGAGCATCTTGTACTCCTTGTACTTCAGCACTGTGTCTGAAGGCTTCATGAACAGGAGCATTTATCCCCAAAAAGGTCCTTTACTGATGGGGATAAGAAGAAGATGTTAAAATAAGAACTATTCCTCATGTGCCAATTGAGTTTGAAGGCTCCAGTTATTCAGAATTCTTAGGAACATTAGCATGCTCTGTATTGGGTACCCTTGCAGCCACAGGGACCCAGAGCTCCCACAGATCCAAAGCTGGGATGCAAAGCAACCCACAGCAGCGCCTAGTGCTGGATCAGGTTCCAGGCTGTGCCCTGAAAGATGGTGCTGTTGTAAAGCTCCTCAGACCCACCCATTGCACTGACAGCAGCCACTGGGAGTCCATCCCAAGTCTCATATTTGGCAGAAGGCAGCCGAGCCCGTGTGTGTGTCCTGCCACGTATCACACACGACGTCTGCTCTAAAATTACCCAGGCAATAAAAGGGACACTTCATCAAAGGGCATTTTCCTGACACTTGTGTGAGTCACCTCAGCCTAATCTTGGTTCCTGGAGCTCAGGGAGTGGAGCACAGCTGCAATAGTTTAGCATTTCTAGTGCAGACCATCATGTTTTGCCAGCAAACCGCAGAGCTGTGTGCTGGCGCAGCTCCTGGGTTCCCTTCCAGTCCCAGCAGGGAGTATTTTGTTGGCTTTAATTCCTGCAGCTAAACCCAGTCCACTTCTTGCCTTTAGGTCTCTTTCTTCTTTCCCAGCTACTTCCAACTTCCTCACTTTCCCGCAGTCTTTTCCTTATCATGCCTGCTCTGTTCCTCCTGCTATATCCTCACTCTCCGTCACTCATCTACTCAGTGCTCACCAAATTTACACCTACCTCTCCCAATTTCTAATCCACTGATTCCTGAGGAAACTGGTGAATTCATGTTCTGAACCATGTATTAGAAGATGTTTCTGTGTTTTGTAGGAAAAATCTTCCATTAAAAGGCAGCAACTCTCTTAGAAACCACCCAGAACCCAGGTAACAAATGTGAGTAATTACTGCACAGGCATAGAGGGGGCAGATAAAGCAATTTATCACTTCAATTCACTTTCATGGACAAGACCAGCCTTATGCACAAAGAGGTAATGCATTTTGCCCCCTCTGGAATTTCTATCAGCTATAGCGAGACAGGGATTTTCCCTGTAGTCTCTACTTTTAAGTTACCAAATGCAAAAAGCTGCAAATTAGGAGCTTTTAAATGCCAGACTTTCAGAATTTATCGAACTGTGCCTTCTGTCTTCTGGACTGTTTTCAGTATTTGAGGTTCATACCCATTATGCACTCTCGCATGTTGAGTAAATATTCCCCTTATACACTGTGTACACATCCCCAGTAAATTACACTCATTTGGGCAAAATTGCTTTGATACAAAGGCACTACTTGTTGCAACTTGGGATACACAGTGCCAATATCAGGTATTGGGACAGACCCAGGCCTTAATAAGTAAGATAATGAAAGCCTTCAAATCACACCAGCTTCCAGGTTCAGGCTTATGTGCCTATTC
The DNA here is from genome assembly GCA_013398275.1 of Promerops cafer. Classification (NCBI taxonomy): domain Eukaryota; kingdom Metazoa; phylum Chordata; class Aves; order Passeriformes; family Nectariniidae; genus Promerops; species Promerops cafer. The sequence goes on along the minus strand of VZSE01009355.1, from coordinate 53,427 downwards.
CAAGAGTTATCTATAAAAGAATTTTGACACTGGAAAAATAAATTGCAGGTATCTGATAGCTGAGACCTATCCTGTACACATCCACTGAAAGCAAAGGAGTTCACTGAAACCAAAGGAGTGACACCAGGAGACCAAGACCCAGTGATGATCCTGCACTGGTTTAGTACTTCAGGATGGATTGAAATAAGGAGCCAGCAGCTGCAGTTGTCCAATTTTTTTCTTTATTTCCCTGCTGTTCCCATCCTGAAGCCATTAAATACCAGAACCACTGGTTGATATCTGACCTCAGAACAGTTCCCAGAACAACCAGCACGTTAACCAGACATCAGCAAATCAACACCTACCCAGAAGGGAAAAAATGGACCACTGGAAATCTTTTCCTCTGTTTTGTGGTTTGACTCGGGCTTCAGCCAAGTGTTCCTTCCAGACAAACCCCAAAATCCTTTTCCAAAAGGAAAGCAAGGAAACCCTGTTTCTCCCCATGGGCACACACAAAACTTAAAACAATGATGTCTCCAGGGAAAGGAGTGGTTCTTTTGACAGCAGTGATGGCTGTTTACATGGGCAGCTTGGTTCCAAAAGCTATTTTACCACCCCTTGCACCGAGCAAAGTGATAGAATCTTGTTCAGGATTCAGTTTCCACAACTTGAGCCCTGCCCTCCAGGCACACTGGGGTGTCACTCTGCATTTAGCTGCAGTCAGATCTGGGAGCCAGCTCCCCAAAATTGTCTTACACACATGCAAACAAGCACACATTTCATTGCATTCCCAACACATAGTTTGCCTAATCTTACAATGACCCAAATCTCCACTGGGCTTCCAATATTTGTTGTTTTCTCCAGTCTGTCTCTATATCTACTGACAATCTTTCAGCACCCTCTTTGTCTACTCAAAGCAGAACTTAAAGTGAAGTTTATCTGCTTCCAAGACACTTTTCCTTCTGCCTCCTGAGGGTTCTGACAACAAGCAGCTCATTGTTTGTTGTTATTACCTTGGCAGAGACTCTGCTGAGAGAGCTGCTGCTTTCAAAAATCTACTCAGTAGCGTGGTCTCCCAGGGCTGCACATTGTCGTATTTGCCAAGAATGCGTACAAACATAACCCAACATTTATTACAAAGAGAGAATTTGCTTTGTTGTTTGGCCTTTTTTGGTTTTGTTGTTTTTTCTTTTTCAGAAGTCCTCAGAGTTAATAGTCTGAAGTGGTTTGGAAACCTGAGAAGCTGAAGTCCTGAAGACCTTTCTCCTTCTTCTTGGTACACGTACCTGTGTGACTTGTTGGCTACAAGTGGAACTGCACACAAAATAGCCATGAGTGATAGAAAATCATCTGACAGGTGGATGGACAGCATGCACAAGAGAATTGATAGTGTGGATGCAAAGCTGGTGCTCTTGAAAGTAGGAATTTGTATAATCCAGCCATGTATCCACCAGCTTTGCCAGCTTCACCTCTGATGTCGCATAGGGCTTTCTTCTAGGAAGTAAGGAATTCAATTTAATTCCCTTCTAAGCATGAAGAGGTTTTAAAACTTAACCTATCACTTAAAAAGTGGTTCACCAGGGAAGGTCAAAGAAGTAGAGGAAATTATAGAAGAAATTATTTGCTGTGAGGGTGCTGAGGCCCTGGCACAGGTTGCCCAGAGAAGGTGTGGATGCCCCATCCCTGGAAGTGTTCAAGACTAGGCTGGATGGGGCTCTGAGCAGCCTGGGATAGTGGAAGGTGTCCCTGCCCATGGCAAGGGGTTGGAACTGGATGGTCTTTAAGGTCCCTTCCAACCCACAACACTCTGTGATTTTATGATTCTTCATTTCACCCAGTGAATCACGTTGAAAGAAAAACAAATAATTCATTGCCTCGAAAGCCAGGTCACTCCAGGTTAATCAATTCTTGCCTAGCATTTAGCTAGCTGTGTTTTCCACCAAGGCAATTGCTTTCCACTGTCAAATCACACCAGGGAAATTTTTAATCCAAAACAACAACAGAGAACCTGGATTTTCCTGTTGATTAGTACAGTTAATTACCTAGCAGAATGCAAATGTTTGACTTAGTGACAGCACACAAAACGAAAACAAAGCCTTAACTTTCCAATATGCAGTAGGAAAGAGCTGTGGATGTGTGAATAGGCTTTCTTTTGTATCTTTTATTTGTGCTTTAACACCTGGAAAAGAAATGCTGCAAAGAGCCTTATTTGCATAGCAAAGGCCACCGTGGTGAAGCCTGTAGAAGTTGTTGGTAAAACGCTGTGCTTGCCACAAAAGACAGACAGACAAAATCTCTAGAATTCTACCTATGTAAACTGATCCAGGCTTGACCCTGCTTTACACAAACTCTCAATTTGGCAACATGAAAGAACTTAAAAATAGGCAGGAGAGTTTCTCTGCCAGGACAGTAGGACTGGGTAAAGAGGGTCTCAGCTTGAATGTGACCCAAGCCGTGAGTGAATGGAGGTGGTTCTTTCACAACTGTCTGCAAATGTGTGTTTACACGTCTGTCTTCAGGCAGCTGAGGGGTTTGACAAGAGCTGGACATGCCCCCACAGGGTTTTAGCAGGGACTTGATCAGACTTCTCGACTTTGCTCCAGTCTGAGACTCTGCAGCTCTGCTGTGTTTGAATTTTCATCACCCTTAACTAAAGAAAAAGGTCCTGCTTTTAAAAGAATTTTCTGAAAACATTTTAGCCTTCCTGGAGTCTTCTTAGTTGATTTTTTTCCTAAGTGGCCCGTGACTAAGAGCAGGGTTCTCATGGTGATAATCAGCCACCAGGTCTCAGTGGGAATCCCCACATTTAATTTACAACCACTCCCTGGTACCCATAAACTGCCCCACGCCAACCATACACAGCATTTCTGGGGGCTGCCACGCCCTGCTGTGCAAGGGTCACTCAACCCCCTGAAAAGCACAGGAGTGGGCCACGGTTTCTGATCCCAGACTTCTGATTTGGAGGGTGAGAGTAACTTCCTCCCTCTTGCTTCCGCAGCTGGGCTCCCCTGAGCTGCTCCACAGGGCAGCTCAGACACTCCAGCCCCACCCCTGCTGCTTAAATCAAACCACGATGCCCTGTCAGCGGGTGCATTCATTACCTTACTCTGCAACATGTGTGGGATGGCAGATTCCACACCGCGTGGTCACCACATCTCTGCTCAGCCCTGATTTAGAAAGCTGTCATGCACAGCCTGCTCAGATGGCTTCTCGGTTGTCCTCTCCCACTGGCCAGCAGCAGAGCACCAACTTTTTTCTGGGTTGGCTCAGAGCACCATCCCGTTGCCTGAGCGTGCCCTGGGGCTCCCACTGCTGAATTCACCACCAAAGCACTGGGAGGCCCAAACCTGGAGGTTCTGGGGTTTTCCAAAGGCCTGCACAAGCCTTGCCTGAGCAGGAGCTGTAGGGCTTCCAAGGAAAAGAGCAGGGCTGAACATCGAAAGGGATGGGCATGACAACAAGCTTTCAGGGATCAGGTTTCCTCCAGACTGACTTTGCTCACTCTGGTTTGGATTAAGTAGTATTAAGAACTGCCCAACAGCCTAATCAGATAATGAGAAATAGCTCCTGCATCAGCTACACAGGCTCCCAAACAATACCTGGGGCCCATTGGCATCCACCATGTACATAAATGACAGAATTACAGAATCACAGAAGCGTTTGGGTTGGAAGGAACCTTAAAAACAATTTCATTTCAACCCCCCTGCCATGGACAGGAATACCTTCCACTACCCCAGGTTGCTCAGAGCCCTGTCCAACCTGGCCTTGAACATTTCCAGGGATGGGGCAGCCACAGCTTCTCTGTGGTCAGGGCCTCACCACCCTCACAGGGAACAATTTTTTCCTAATATCCCATCTAAACCTTCTCTCTGTCAGTGTGAAGCCCTTGTCCTGTCACTCCAGGCCCTTGTAAAAAAATCCCTCTCCATCTTCCTTGTTGGCTCCCTTTAGGTACCCCAACCTTACTTAAATCAAAAAGAAGGAGAAGGGGGATAAAGGGATATCCATGAGGAAGATTTAAGCATTTGTCTCTGGGTTGGGGTTCTGATTCATGTTCCATAACTCTCTGAAAAGCATTTAAGACAGTCCCATCTCCTGCTCATTCCCCTAACACCTGGACTTTTGTAAATATATATTTCTGTGTGCAAGAAGTCCTGATTTGTTTGAAGGCAAGAACAGTATATTTTCAAAAATGCCCATTAAAAATAAAATCTTACTCAAAAATCTATATTAAAAGAAGCTGTTTTCAAAACAGCTCTGACTCATTTGGAAAACACCCAGGGTTTTGAAAAGGTAGATTCTTTTGATAGAATTGAGCCAAACACCTTTTATAATATGGATTTTTCTGCAGTAAATTCTGTATATATCTGAAATGAAGTTACTTTTCATTTTTTGTGTACTCCAAATTAAGTAAAGTACTTACTATTTGACTTCAGGTGAACTAAATCTCTTATATTCTAATGTGTCAGTTTAAAATAACTCCAAGTATCATGCCTGCAAATGTGGGAACACTTTAAAGTGTTCCCTTGCTCTGCATACCCTTTTACAGATATGTCTTGGGTCAAAACCCCTTTAATTCCCAGTTCATTTTCTAAGAAGGCTGGACATTTGCATAGTTTTTGAATAGATGAAGAACAAAATCTCCTTTAGAAAATTCCACAGCACCAGGAAACTGTTTTATTCTTTTTCTTTTTTATTGTATTCAGAGGGATCTATATATATAGAGAGATATACACTCTACATTTTACTTATGGCTAATTTCAGGCAGTGAAAATATGATTGTTTTCTAAAACCTCTCCACGTTTTCAGGCCAAGGTCATTCCCGAAGCTGATCCACCAAAACACAACGAGGAAATCAATTTTATATGAGAGATATGAGTGTCCCATTGCACAACACTGACGAGATGGCTGTGCTAACTCTTCAAACCTAATATCCAGTGTCATGGGCATGGAAACAAAAGCCAGTTATAGCACAAGTTTCTTTGGCTGGTGTTAAAAGCAACCAGTATAAAACTGCAACTTGAAAAGCTTTTAAACCTTTCTCAAATGAAGTGGATATAAACTGACTCATTTTTTTAAGTGCACCCCAGTTCACACCAGATGCAGCAAGGCAAACAGCTGGTCCTGCAGTTCTGAAGTCTGGGCTGGAAACACTTCTTTATTCCTAGTCAAAATCATTAAGTTTAAAGAGAAAATGGAAATAACCCATTAACAAAGGCAACCAGCAAGATAAAAGCCAGAAGGGACTAAAGGGTTCTGAATACGAGTGAGTTTAGATTAAAGACCAATGAAATATGGAACCCAGCCCCATATAGATTTACCTGGCTCAGCTTGTGAAATGTCAGTGTAATAGGCTGCTGCTGGAAAGATAAGCAGGGCTAAGGTCTGAAGAGGAGCTCTTAACAATGGGAACCTTGTTAGAAAAGTCTTCTATTGTACACATATATATTAGCTGCTATTGTCTTCCTGTATTAAGAAAATCTTGCCTTGGATTCTGAGATTGCAAAAGCCCTGTCAGTTAATTCTCTTCTATTTAGTCTATATTTTAAACTACATTTTGAACAAAAGAAATATAAATATATCTTATGTTTTAACTGGAAAAAGCTTCCTAAAAGGTCCCAGCTAATTCTTGCTGCTAGATACAATGAGGCATAGAAAATGAATGCAGTGGGCATTTCCAGATGGTGAATCAGTATTTTAGTGATAGGCATCAGTGAAATCCCCATCATACTTCAAAGGCTGCGTGGAAAGCACTGGGTGTTTGTGTCAGGGAGAAGAGATATTAGATCTCCTTATTCCTAACCAAACCACTGGAGAAGCACAAAAGGTGCACTTGGAGTCAGCCCCAAACAAAGGCAGAAAATCTCTTCTTACAACAACGAATTTGTATTCAGTCTATGCAGCAGGGTATCAAGTGAGCTGCGCAAACCAGTGTCTGTTCCCCAAAAAAATGCTTTTCTTTTCCACTTTTGTTGAGGAATTGCCTGCAGGAGGCCCAGATATTCCCATTTACTGTGGCCCTGAGAACAAAGGATCATTCTGCACGATGATGAACCCAGACTAGGAGTTGCTTGGCTTTCCATTTAAAGCAAATAAAAAGAGGGAAGATGTTTATTATGACATCCACTGTAAAGTGTTACAATAAAGAGGCTTTAGGTGACAGAGCCTTTATCAGGTACTGATAAAATGTTTAATTATATCACCATTCATAGCTGGAAGCAGATGAATAATACTCAGGTGTATAACTTTGATCAGCTTGCAACTTAGTGCTCATTTTAACAAGGCAAACAAATTGAGGTAGTATAATTAACATTTTCCAGCGATGTTACTTCTTCAGTCATGGTCTCTGTGTACTAACATATGGATAATATATATATTGACATACATAAAATGCATAATTCATACAATATCTCAACACAGTAGCAATGTATGGGCTATCACTGCATGCTGCTGCACATTTTTTTTTAATAACAATACTGGAACCAGGTTTATTTAAATCAAGACCCTTTAAATAAGTGACTTCATTCAAGAACCTAAATTATATTTATGTAAATTACTAGTTAGATTTTATTTTATTATTTAATTTGGTCTTTATGAAGTGTGCCAATCTTGGTAAAAAAAAATCTGTTCTGATCTCAATTTCCATATTTTCCAAGTGTGAAGACTGTAAATGTGAAATCTTCAGAATCTTGAAAGCTAGTTAATGACATTAAATAACATTTAAAGGTAATGAGTACTCTACTGCTTTTGAAAATAGAATACTTTGACATGTGAGAAAACAGCAACAGCCTTGCAAAAATCTAGCAACTAATTAGCATTTTTGGCCTCTCCCAGTTAGGTATGGAAAATTATTTCTTTCTTTATTATTTGACAACACAGTAGTCCCTGGACATCACCATGCAACATCTTCTGCCTTTCCTTTGATACTTCTGTAATTATCCAGTCCCATGATTTATTAGGTCCTTTGAAGTACCAGGGGTTGGAAAACTTGTGCCCAACTCCAAATCTCTCCTTCCAGAGCTAACGTGCCATATTTCCTTTCTTAGCAGGAAAAATGTACTTGAAAGTACTTAGCAGGAAAAAAAAGAGCTTTTCAGGAGAAGCTCTTTTGTCACTCTGGCTGCTCTTACCCGCAAGTGGTTGTCTGGCCAGGGATAACATGACAGGAATAATCTGCAAAGAGGACACATCTTATTAAAGTTGTGGCCACCCACTTTGCTCCCTTACTCCATCTGGCTTCCCACACATCCTGCCTGCCAATCCTTTATTGTGCTAACAGGAATAAATAAGAAGCAAACATGAAATGGCAGGCATAGAATTTCCCTCTCATCACAGGAGCCATAAAAATTGAATTTTCAGAGGTGGAACAAACAGCAAGTCCCCATTATTAAGTTTGCAATTGGTTTTTACAGGGACTGCAAAGGGAAGTTGAAATTCACCTTTTCCTTAAAAGACATACATTTGTACTGAGCACTGATCACCATTTATATCTTTTTTCTCATGAGGTGGGAAAGCACATTTTCCGCTGCTTTTGGTTTCCCTGGTTACTTGAGCAAGTTACTTCTTGAAGTTTTTATGGTTTGTGGCATCGCATTACACAAACATGAGTTATTATTGATGCACCACGGCTTTGAGCCTCTGAGAATGATAAGTAGAAAGAAAATCCGCTTTTGATGTAGCAGTTGCTGAAAATTCCTCCTGAGGTCACTCCTCTGAAGAACAGCTCTCTGTTCACAGCAAGGACAGACTTGTCAAGGGGTGTTTTTAATGCCTTGGATAGTTTCTATGTAAATATTAATCAGTGGATCCTGCACAAGCCAGTGCACTACTAAGTTTCCACGTGCTAATATTGAGTAATCCAATGAGTCAGCACCAGTTCCAGAGACTTCTAGAAACTGGACACACTGGGTTCAGCACCATTTTCCCCCACCTCACAGCAATATTGCAAATTTCCAATAATTTTCACAATAAAGCTATGAAAAGTAGACCTTGTATCAGGTATCCACATCTGGGTTTTCTCAAAGTAATTGCATGTAAATGGACCAAGGGCAGAGGATTTAACTACAAAGCAGCAGCCCATGTTTCAGAGGTGAGAGCAAACACTCAGCTTTGGTCCTTGAAACAATAACCAGCAGCAGTCTGTGTACCTCCAGCTGGAGATTGAAAAGGAGGGATTTAAGGAGTATGCCCAGTTTCCTGTATAACAGCAGGATGCATATGTGTGGATAAATAACTACATTAAAAGGGTGCGAGAATTGGGATTGTTCAGGCTCTGGGGTGACCTCATTGTGGCCTTGCAGTCCCTGAAGGGAGCCCACAGGAAAGATGGAGAGAGACTCTGGACAAGGGTCTGGAGTGACAGGACAAGGGGGAATGGCTTCACACTGACAGAGAGCAGGTTTAGGTTGGATATTGGGAAAAAATTGTTCCCTGTGAGGCTGGTGAGGCCCTGGCACAGGTTGCCCAGAGAAGCTGTGGCTGCCCCATCCCTGGAAGTGTTCTAGGCCAGGTTGGATTGGGCTTGTAGTAGCTTGGGATAGTGGAAGGTGTCCCTGTCCATGGCAGGGGATTGGAAGTGGATGCTTTTTAAGGTCCCTTCCTACCCAAAACATTCTGTCATTCTATGATTTGTACATAAACACCCTCACACATCTCAAAGTCCATCAGCCTTGGAAATCTGCATGAGCGGCCAGCCCAACAAAAGTGACATTCTGCTTTTGAAGGAGCGCAGAAAAGAAATGCATTGTGCTAGCTGTTTGCTCTCAGCTGTAAAACTCCAAAATCTGAATTCCAGGGATATTGCAGATACTGGATAGACCCTGTCAGACTCAGGTAGCACAAAGAGCCATCGAGGTGGGAGGCATGGGACAAAGGACCTCCAGGATGAGGTTGGAACCTCTTCCCTGTTTGTGGCCCTAAGGGCTGAGAGGTGAAGGACTGTGAGTGGGTTCAGAGAACACAGCCCCATGGCAACGTCAGCAAGAGGAGCTCTTATGAGAGAAGTATTAAGTGCCTTTGTCACCTATTAGTGAAATGCTGATAAAAATAGTGTTAGGTCATGTGAAACTGCATAGAACAATGTTGTTTATATTCAGGCAGTTGAAGAAACCAATGAACTGTGTGGTTTCCGCTGCTTGGTTTGTTTCAAGTGTGACGACCCTTAAAATAGACAAAAATATATTTGTTGATAGTGGGCATTAGACATCCTTCCAAGCCACAAATGCACCCCCCTATTTCTAACCTTCCCAAAGGGGCAGAACTGAGGTTATGGATTTAGGTGCCTGCCATTTTAGACAGCTGGTTTTGGAAATGATAGAAAACCCACAAGGTCACACAAGTGATTTTTGGTGGAGCTCAGATTAGACTCAAGATGATTTGATATCTTACAGCACCTCATTTCAGCAATGGTTTCACTGGGATCATGAGTAAAAACCCAGTTATTTTGGGGTTTGTTTTTTCTTTTTTTTCTTCATTTGTGGTGGGCTTTTTTATCTGTTGTAATAATGTGGAGCTACCTTGCTTTCTATCAGGAGAGATAGTTTCTACTTAAAAATTGCTTATGAAAAGAAATCGAACTTTAAGAAGTCAAAAAGGATTCTCTCAAACAGATTTCACATTACACAAGATAAATTGGCTAATAGTTTTATTCTGAAGCTAGATTATCCTGTTTTCCTGAGAGTACAGCTTCACCAGAATGCTAAATCATGGTATATATCAGATCTGAATAATATATCCAGTTCAAAACCAAAAATAAACATTTTCTTTCTTGAAGCACTTAATGCATTTGTCCTAAATAAAGAACATCCTCTTAATATACTGTTAGACTAACATGTTTGGGATTTATTGTTTGTTTTCTTTGTTGTTGTTGTTGATGTTTTTTTTTTAATTTTATTTTGAAGGCTACTAATGCATGCCTGACCTCAAAAGAATATTTTCTTTAATTAGAAAATGCTCCTAGCTAGAGATGTCAAACTCTAGTTTCAAATAAGGAATGCCTAGTTAAGCAAGCCAAAGAGGAAAATCTCTTAATCCATAACTTTAATCATAACAGATATTTTACATAACCAAAAATGTACTTAAATCAAATTGATGTCCAATTCAAGGAATAGGGAATAATTTACTTGAAGTGAACCTGTAAAGGATAGTCTGGCTGCTGTGTTTTAGCCCAAGGAGTTCTTACTCTGAAGAAAAGCAGCACATACATCCAGGCAAAAAAAAAAAAA
>VZSE01009355.1:19148-43147 GCA_013398275.1 Promerops cafer | reverse complement strand
AAAAAAAAAAAAAAAAAAAAAAAAAAAAAAAAAAAAACAAAACAAAAAAAAACAAAACAAAAAAAACTTTAGAGCCTTCCAGTAAATCCTCAAGTAAATAGATTTTTTTTTTTTTTTAAAAAGGTGAACTGGAAATTAATGAGATAATAGACACACATAATTCAATGTCCTGTCATAGCCATCACAAAGGGACCTAAATTTTCTGACTAGCTCGGGCTGTCCAAGCTCGGTGTGGTTTATTTGCTGGTAAGAGATGCTACTCTCTGGCTGGCATGAGAACAAGTAACTTCAGTTGAGAATCACCGGGTCAATGACAATGAACATTCTATGCTGCGAGGCTCTTACAGCCAAATGGGAGCTCTGGTTTAGGGGCAGAGACATCGCCCAGGCAGAGTTTTATGCTACCTCATAAACCTTGAAATCTTTGGGCAAGATAAGACAATTCCTTCCCAGAATCCCGTGAGAGAGTAAGAGACCTGGATGTGAGGGCAGGTCGTGGTAGTTGACTTTGAAAAAACACTGCTATTATTAATATGGGGCAATAAATAGTTTTGCTAGGAAAGGTGTAGGGTTACATGGAAACAGGGAACAGCTGAATAGTATTAAATCAACAAAGCCAGCCTTGTGACTCCGCCGGCCCTAATATTTGTGAACTTGTGTATCCTGGAGAAAACCTGGCCTTCTCTTCCCAGTCTCGCCTGGATTTGGAGCCCAGGCACCACCCCCATGCCTACCCCTGCACTTCCACCCCCTCAGTGCAAGGTTAGAGTGGCAAAAATGTGTTTGACAGGGAGGCAGGCCAAGGATCATGTTCCTTTTCACCCTCGGACTGCACCGTGACCTCTGAGAGCTTATTTAGATCTGTCCTTGGCTGTTCTCAGCCCCAAGAGGAGTTTCTCTGGCCCCCTATGGACCTTCAACCCTGCTTTTCACATAAAAATTGTAGCATACAGCCTGTTCTAGAAATAGCTAAGAGACTACAGACAAATAAATGGCAAATATCTGCTTGAGAAAAAACAAGAATGACCAAACCCAGTGTTTTTCCTTTAAGGTGCAACATGGAATTTTAGTAACACAACTAAGCAGAAGGAGTAGACACTTTAAATATCTCTGTGATTGCAACAAGGCTTCAAATATGATTACCCTGACAAGTTAATTCCAATTTATTAATTATTTCTATACCTTAACTGGCATTCGCAGAACTGAGTATAATTGACTGTGTCCACACTTAGGCTTCTTTAAATTGTGTCATCACTGGGACTTCCATGGTCCTTGGGCCTACACAGACCTGAGCCCCTCTCAGAGCTTTTCCTGTGGTCTCGTGGAAAGATCCTTCTCCCCTCCAACTCCTGAGAGGAGAGGAGAGTGATTTAACCCCTGTCCTCCTTGCAAAGCCCTGAGCTCTCTCCATCCAGCAATAGCATTGCCAGGCTTCTACCTTTCACCTCACCCTCCATAAGAAACTCCACTTATAATACACAGCCACAGTCACGTGAGGCATTTAAATGCATGATCAGCACCTGGGTTAAAGAGAAATCTGTGTCCTTTTCATGCCTTTAGCATTTTGTTGGACACGAGACGCCTCTGTTAAGACTCAGTCTTTTGTGATGCCTCTACTTAAAGAATTACACCGTGAATTAAAAGGATGGAAAACAAAAAATACCAACTATGAACAGTCAGTCACTTTGATGCCCCTTTATCCTGGAGAATTGGAAAAGTGTTTCTTAGTATTATTTCTCACAGGGGTACTAAAAGTCGTTTTAGAACACAGGGAAAACACAATCAGTTTTCAGACAGACTTTCCAAAGCACAAAGTGGATCTTGGCATCAGCGAAATGTCTCACCAGAGGAGTGAGCGTTCCTGAGGACATTATTTCATCTAAACCATCCAAAAAGCATTTCAGGGTTTACTTTCTTAAATATACATGGGAAGAAGGTTTTTTTGTTTGGAGTTTGGGGCGGGGGAAGATTGTGCTCTTTTTTCCCCCCTTAATATATCTAACATTTCTTTTACTGTAATTCAAACACACAACATCTGAAAAAAGGCCCAGAGTTTATCAGTGAGACACTATCATCCCCCACTTTTGCCAGATTTGTTTGGATTTACGAGTGAGGCATTGTCTAGCCAGGAAACTGCAGATACCAATTCAATCAGTTTAAAAACTGATACAGCAAAATCTTGGACTCACATTTGAGTAGGAAGCAGCTGCACTGTGTCAAGATGTCACTGACCTTTGTTATTTGTTAGCAGTGTCCTGGCCAAGTCCCTGCTTTCACAGCAGTGTCTGGGGAATGGCATGTGGGAGCATTTCTCACATGCTTCAGGGTAACTTCCAGTGCTTCCACTTCCCTGCAATATGCACACAAAGAGGAAAAATTTCCCTGGAGTGCCTGAGAAGAGCAAGTGCATTCTGACCAATGCATGTCGTGGGGAAATTCTTCACAGAAGGGGCAACAGCATCATAAAACACTGCAGCTGACTGTGAAATGTTCACAGAGAAGCCTCAGAAAAATCCAAAAAATCCAAACCAACAAAAACAACCAACCAAACAACGCTTTATTTCAGCCCTTTGAAGGTGTGACCTTAGATAAATCATTGTTTACTTGAGATAAAACAAAACAAATGCCATTAAACTGGGACAGCATGAGATTACCATTCATTTAATCACATACACATTGAGCTTGTTTCACCAGTCCAGTTTAAATCAGCATCACACAGACAAGGTCCAAGCTGCTGTAAATTTGCAGGTGGAAAAAGAAGTGCCCATTTGTCATAAAGAGCATATGGTTGGGCCTCATCTGCACATTATCCTGCACCAGGTGAACTGAAAGGATATTTTTAGATTAATTTATTTAGCTGTGGTATATTAATTTTGTTAGCTGTGGTATTGTATCCATAAATCTATTACCTGCATCTCATTTATTCTAATGTGGGGTTTTTTTTGCACTACTTGGCAATAAAAAGCAGTCTTGAAACAGGAAACAAGCAATTGAGGTCAGTGGGATACCTCATGTGATTACAGCACTTTCAGCACCTCTGAGAGCTGGATAAAAATGCCAAGTGACACAGAACAGAGCACCACTGTGCTACACCCCATGTCCACACATGTGGGCCTGGCCTTCTGGGGCTCAAAGAAGAAACAGAGGATGGGTACAGCTGAAAGGAGGAGAACCAGGAAATTGTGCCAGGCTAGAAATCGTTCTCTCAGCCAAGTAACAACTCCTGGAAATGAAGGAAGAAAGAAATGAGACAAAGCATAGTATATGGCATGTGACTCCTTCTACCTTTGAAAGGCAGGTCTTTTGCACTAAATCCCACACCTCAAGCATCTTTAGGTAGGCTTGAACACCTTTCTGGGGAGCTCAGAAGACAAGTGTCCCATGGAGCTGTGGCTCAGCAGTCCTTGCATTCTCTGTAGGAAAACTTGATTTGTGTAGTCCTAACTTTGGAGATGGGCCGTGAGACGTGGGATTCAATTTGTGTCCATACTGTTTTACAATGTTAAGAGTAAAAATATGGTATTAGCAGGAACAGTTTGTGGTCATTCAGTGGTAAAATCTCTTCAGCCAGGACTACAAATGTACCTGCACTCTCATGGTCAGGATAATGGGCAGACTGTCAAAAGGTTATATCTTTGACATTAAAAAAACCCCAGGTTGTTATGAGACAGATTGTGCTAAACTCTGTGATCAAGCAACACACCAGGATATTTACATCTCCTCGGAGCAGACCGAAAAAGGAAACATAATTTTCACCAGCATTTCTGTCTGATCTATTTTTTCCCACCGCCTCCTGTGTACTGTAACAATGCATTTGGGAAAGTAGGTGTTCATCCCATACCTCCTGATCAAATTTTGTTTACTGCCTTCTTTCCCAGACTTCAGATGAGTAACGGAGATGCCTTCTGCGGCCGTGGAAAGCCGAGCGGGGGTGGTGACGAGGGCACCAGGGAAAGGACACGCAGGGCTGGCAGCCGTGCCCTCCAGGCCAGCGGCACATCCCAGCCGGGCCTTTACCTTTCATGGAGTCAGTGCCCCATCTCCACCTTAGGAAGGAAATGGATCAGAGCAGGGACGGCCCAGCCCCACTGGGGCACACCCAGGGCAGCAGCTGCTAAATCAGTTCTGAAGAGGAGCCAGTCAAAGGCGGGGGGGAGGGAAAGAAGAACATCTCGGATCCCTGGGAAAAGGGAGTAGAGTGTGCCCTCTATGGCTCAGCCACCTCTGCCAGCCACAGAGGACAATTCAAGACTTCAAATTCAATACAGAACCCAGCCTGCCTTCACCCTGAAGCTGCAGAATGGCAGAGGCCAATTCCATCCACCTGCAGCCTGCTGGGATTTCATGGCCTTCAATAGTGCATTAAATAGGATGGCTGAACCCCTTCCTTGAGCACCTCCCTCTTTGCAGTTCCTCTTTCACACCTTAATCCCATTTCTATCCAGGCTGCTGGATCAGCAGGTTAAATGCCCTTTAACTGAGCCCTTAGCTGGAAATATCAACATAATGTAAAAGCTACTGTTCTGACTGATTGGGTGATTTTAGTCACATTAAACCAGCTTAGTAATTTCAGAAAAAAAGTTCAAAACAACCACAACAGTGGGGCCTTGGTGTGGTACTTTGTAGCATCAGAAGCCTCAGGGGAGGATCTTTAAAGAGTGAAAAGTGATTGGAGATGTCTGAAAAGGAAATGCTCCTTTCTTCTTGTGATGGATGATCCCTGCAGCACTGAACCATGACATTGCTAGAGATGGAAGGAATTATTTTGTACCAGATGAAGCAAATAGATGACTTATTCTTAATGTGAGAAAAGCTCAAGAATTTAAAAGGGTTTTGCCTTCAGCTGTTAAAAATGTAATACTGGTAATGTAAAATAACTTGCTGTAGTGAGAACTAAATTACATACTAAATAGGGCTAAAAATGTGGGGACTGAAGTGATAAATATTAGGGAACATCCTTCTGGATTGACTAGCAATTCGGAAAAGGAAATTTCAGCCAATCTAAAAAGCTATAACATTTCAAATGGTGAGTCCTGTATGTGCTGCATCAAAAAAATCCACGGAAAATTTTTGGTTTCTTGTACTGATTCATCCTTGAACCATTTCATTTAACACACTGGTTTGCTACAGTCAGACTTTATTAGGAATACAGTAATGTTTTAAATAATATTTTAGAATTTGTATTCTGCTTATGCAAAAAAAATTCAGTAACTGAGGTGCATTTACTTAACATACCATCAAACTCACAATTTGCAGAGGAGACAGACTATGTGTTCACATATGTTTTACTCTCCTTTACCTTGTGTGAACTTTATGTGGCTAGGAACCTAAATTAGCACTTTGTTGCTTGGTTAGCAAATTGATAGGAGTGACTCAATATCCCTGTACCGTCGAAAGCTGCAAGTGATTAATTCTCTGATTCACTGCCTGGTAAAACAGGGGTTGTGGCAGTTCCCAAAACACATCTGTGTCTATTTTAGGAGTAACAAGAGCGTATATGAAAGATGTATGGAGATGTAGAAGCATGGATAAGGAGCAGCAACCACTGACTGGCCCATCAGCCACAATCCAGAACATGTCAAGACACTTAAATTTGAGAATGTGGGTGAAGGAAAATGACTGGGCTGGTGTCAAGTGGTGCCCAGAGCTGGGGGCTGAAGCAGCTTCCGTAAATTCACCTCCTGTTTATCCCACTCCTTGTTTATTTTCGGAGCCTGCTTGGCTTATGGCTGTGAGAGGGGATGTTAAAAAGGAGCTGCCAGGCTCAGTGAGGTTTTCCTAGCTGGCCCATGAGGAAGACAAGCAGGATAACAAGGGGAAAGGGGAGAGCACCTCCTGGTTCACTGGGCACACCTTGGGCTGAGGGGCTGCAGGGCAGGACAAGTCACAATCACTGCCTTGAAGGCTCAGCTGAAGGCAGAAGATGGTGCTCTTCTTTTCCAGGCCACTGTGCCAGTGGCAAAGAGTGATTCCTGCTTTTTGAGCTTGGAAAGAGAAGATGAAGCAGTGACTCAAACAGCCGGGCACTCCAAATAATGCCATCAGCACAAGGTGAGTCATGAACAGGTGATGTCTGACAGTTGCCTGTCCCCAAAACATCCTAAGACTGCAAATCAAGGAATGAATCTTTCCTCTGATTTTAAGGAACCATTTGTATCTTTTTTCCTGTTTTCCTACAGGTTGGACTATACCCCGTTACCATTCTCTCTGATGTTTTTGGAGTGCTAAGCATGTATCTGAGCACACACAGATGAGCTCTTATGAAAAAGACATCTGTCACCATTTCCTAAACTTATAAGCTATGCAATTACTGCTTTCAGAATTGCCAGGCATCTGGCAGGGAAAAGATCTGGCAAAGGCCATGCTGTACTCTGCAGGAGGAAGTGAAATCACATAAGTACTACAGGATCAAAAAACAAGTAAATTGAGAGAGGTCACATCAACCATATCATATTAATGCATAGAGACCCAGGAGTCTAAATTTGCTTCAAGTACTTCTGGGTAAACAAGTATGGGTTTGATGTTAAGAATGTTTAATTAATTCAATCAATCATTTTGCTGAAGATATTCCTGTCAAAGGTTTAGCATTAAATGGAAAAGTGTCTTCTCTAGAGATTAGTGTTTTACAGATCTGTCTTCATGCTCTGTTACTTTCATTACATGATCATTGACATGATTATATTCATTTGATGTCTTAGCTAAGGGACAGAGCTCCCCAATTTCCCACTTAATTCATTGATTTTCAGGCAATTACAATTGTGACTGTTACTTGCTCAAATTAATCATTAGAATATCTGAACTTTGTGATACATTTGTCTGATTTTCAGTGATTTTATAGATTAGGACGTAACTGAAAAAATAATTTTACTTTCAGAGATGTTTTTCACCATTTTGAATAGTCTTAGTCTTCTAGGGAAAGATCAGCAGAACAAGAGGCTGGGTTTAAAGCTTTTTCACCTCCCAAGAGCAGTCTCAAGTACCTGCAGAGCTGTTCTGACCTACCATCACCCATCAGCCTTGCTGACCCTTGTCACCAGCAGAGCTCAAAGCAGCTTTTCTGACAACTTCTTGGGAACATCAGCACAAATCCTGTTTGTTTTGCCAGAACAACTGAAGTGTAGAATATATTAAGTAGGCTTGTTTCACCCTCTTAATAAGATTATGAGAAGGGGAAAGTTCATTTGAGAAGTAAACAGGACTACAAGACACAAAAAGTTCATTATTTGTAAGGGGTGTTTCTTTGTTTAATGCAAATGTGGCTGTAACTGTGTTTGAGACCTTTGGCTGAATTAATTATCCTTTTAAATCATTCCAGATACCAAAGCTACAAATTAAGAACTCTTTTTGTACCAGATAAAGCTATGCCACCTTTCTCAGTTCTGTGAGGCAATCTCCTACCAAACCTGGAGCCAAGTACCAAAGCTGAATATGAAACTGGGAAATACTCAGGAGGACCTGCAAGACTGTAGCCAAGGAATAGAAGAGCACCTGGGAGGGCATGAAGAAAAGCTGGAGATATCCTGAGGGTCTAAATTATTTTAAAGGATAGAGACAGGCACCTCCTGAAAGTGACAATTCTCCATAGGGTGCTGAACACAGATCTCTAGGGAGGGAGATCAGTTTGAAGAGCTGGAAGTCTGATATGTCAAATCACACTGAGAAAAACAAAAGGAAACCCCACAGTCACCAAACCAAGCACAGACAGTCCCTCTCAGGCCACAGCTTTGACACTTCACTGTAACAAAACACTTAATCCTGTGAGTAAGGATTAGCACTGCACACACCCTGTCCAAAGAACTCGTTGCTACAGATTGTTCAAAATTAATTGATTTCCTTGCATCAGTGCTCTATGAGAATGATTTCTTTTGCTCCATGCACCTAAATTTTGCTAGGAAAGGTTAGGTTGCACCAAGTAAATACAACTAAATTGCGATAGCTTGGGGAAAGGCTTTCACTGGAACTGTGATTTAAAGAACTTTTTTTCCTTTGCTAAGAATGCAAAATGTTTTGGTTTAGAATACTGTTACTGACAACATACAAGACTTTCGAGGCCTTGATGTATATCCTGGTTCTTCCATGTGCCTATATCCTCATATGAGAATGGGGATATCTGGCTGAACTCTGTAGTCCATAGAGTGTGCACATATCCCCACAACCTGTTCCTCTACACAGCCAGAGCCTGGGGACTGAAGTCCTTCCTTCTCCCCTTAAAATAAAAAATGAGGGACAACAAAGATTTCCAATCACAAAAAGTATGGGTACTGTTTAACTGTTCAACAAACCTGTAACAGAATGCAACTGCTTGAATGAGGAAAAGTTGTTTCTTTCCATCTAGCCCAAAGCCTGATTTCAGATCTGCCCTTGGTGTATCGAGGTCCCTTGTCCCTTTTCTTGTCCTGGTTTAACCCCACCCAGCAGCTGCTCACTCACACCCTCACCAGAGGAATCAGGGAGAGAATCAGAAAGGTAGGAGTGAGAAAATTCATGAGCTGAGACAAAGACAGTTTGACAGGAAAAGCAAAAGCTGTGTGCACAAGTAAAGTAAATCAAGGAATTCTTTGACCACTCCCCATGGGCAGACAGATTTTCAGCCACCTCCAGGAGGGCAGGGCTCCATCACCCCGAACATTTCCACCTTCCTCCTTCTTCCCTCCCTTTTATGTACTGAGCATGATGTCAGATGGTCTGAAATGTCCTTTGGTCAACTGGGGTCACCTGTCCTGGCTGTATCTCCTACCAACTCCCCAAGCACCCCCAACTTCCTTCACCAGCCTGACAGTAGGAAAAACAGAAAAGGCCTTGGCTCTCTGCAATCCCTGCTCAGCAATAACAAAAACATTTCTGTATTATCACCCCTGTGTTCAGCACAAATCCAAACCATAGCCCCCATTCCAGCCACTAGGAATAAGATTAACCCTACCCCAGCCAAAAACCAGAAGTGTTGCTTCCCAAAATCACAGAATAAAATACCAAGTGTATTACAGGGATGAAACACCTCTCCAAAATGCAACTTTGTCAAGTGAGGAAAGGCTGAGGGAATTGGGATTGTTCAGCCTGGAGAAGGGAAGGCTTTGGGGTGACCTCATTTTGGCACTCCCTGAAGGGAGCCTACAGGAAAGATAGAGAGAGTCTCTGGACAAGGGCCTGGAGTGACAGGACAAGGGGGAATGGCTTCACCCTGACAGAGAGGAGGTTTAGATTGGATATTAGGAAGAAATTCTTCCACCAGTCTGGGTTGCTTACAGCCCCATCCAACGTGGCCTGGAACCCTTACAGGGATGGGGCAGCCACAGCTGCTCTGGGCAACCTGTGCCAGGGCCTCACCAGCCTCACAGGGAACAATTTTTTCCTCATATCCAATCTAAACCTGCTCTCTGTCAGTGTGAAGCCATTCCTCCTTGTCCTGTCACTCCAGCTCCTGATGAAAAGTCTCTCTCCAGCTTCCTTGAAGGCCCCTTCAGATACCAGAAGGCTGCTCTGAGGTCTCTGCACCACGACCTTGCTACCCAAGTGTGGGCAGCACTCAACACCTGCAAGACATCAACGTAAGACTTTCTGAGCTTCTTTGTAAAGAAGCTCAGAAATCTCCACATTCCCTACATTCCTTCAGGGAAAAAAAAAAAAGTCCTGTTTTTCCAAAAGCTCTAAACTCAGATAATTAATCTTTACAGAAACCCATAGCATTTATATGGGAAAAAGAAAAATCATTCATGTGATCAGTGTATTCTTCTTCTTGCCTTCTTCTACTCCTGCTTTCTCCTGTCGTGTGTCCAAGCAATACTTACTCTTATTAGTATTGGCCAACTACTCTTAGTAGACCTCAATATTTCTGAAGAACTCCAAAAATAATAACAAAATAATTACATCTCCTTTGGTTAAGATGCAACTCAAAATGCAACTTTTTCAAGTGTGTAGTCACCATCCTTTTCATTCAAGCAGAAGTTACTCATTACAACTCCTTGTATATTACACCTGTGTTACACAGTACCTAGGAGCCCTGGGTGAGGCTTATTAAAAGAAAAAACACACAAACATTTAACTGGGACACAAGAGGATTGGAAACTGAGCCCCTGTGCCTGTACAGAAAACTGAAACCCCTCAGCGTGCTGCTCTCAGGGTTTGCCATCATTAAGTCACAACCTGGATGGCTCTTTGGATTCCTGAGATTAGAACCTGGCAAAAAGGCAGCTGAGGGGGTTTTTTTGCTGCAGGAGGTATAACCACTCCTGCCTGTCTCCCAGGCAAACCTCACAAATGAACCAGGTTCAGCCATATGTAGAGAGAGGAAGCGTTTTGAGGGTGACAATCTCTGAAGGGAGCTGGTGATTGTGTCCCATTGTCAGGGGCAGACATCACACCGGCATTTTGTGCTCTCCTGCATTCTTGATTCTGAGCCAAACAACTGCTGGGAAAAGCCAGATAACAACCATGGCCTTCTGGAGGCTGAGGTGGAGTCTGGTACAAGTGCCTGGCAGCCTGGACATATTAAATGGGAAAAGAAGCCATCACTAAGCTCCAAAGCGAGAAAACAATTCCCATAAGGCCTAATAAAAGACAAAGAAATTAAAGGTCTACCAGAACAAATGAATTAGATAATGAAACTCTGGAGCTAGATCAAAACTAGCAGGGGGAGGAGGGAGAAAAGAGCAGAACTGAGATCAAATAACAGCTGTGGGATGCAAATCAGACAGAATATCCTCAAGTCAGGCCCAGAATGAGGCAGCATCTGGCAGAAGGAGGGAGAAGGGCAGTGGGAAACCAGAAGAAAAGGAATGCAGAGTTTGGGAAAGCTGGCTGGATGACGTTGCATAGCAGAGTACCCTGCACAGACAGAGTCAGGCTCCACTGCACCCAGCCCATTTGGGAAGCAGAAATCCAAACTTTCCACCAGAGGAGGAAGACAATGAAGAGAAAGGCAAGGATCTAATGAGATGTGAATCAATAAGACAACACCGGGAAACAAGGCTGGATATGCTGTTAATATTCTGTGGGATAATATTTACGCCCTGAAGGATCAATGTTTTATAGTGAATTACAACACACAGCACACTGTAAATAGGGACTGATTTGCCTCAGTGTCTTATTTGTTGTTGCAGAGTCTTCAGGCCTGATTCCTTTCCCATTAGCCAGTTTTGGGTAATTTCCATTATGCAGTTTTCCATTACCATTTCCCAGTTTTGTTGGAAAGTATCCAGGATCTGTTGCACCCCGAAGGTGTGTCCCTGATGACGGGAAGAGTCACAGGCCACATGTTCAGGAATTATTTACCAAAGAGAGATGTGGTCCCAGTTTTTTGAAGATACTCAGAAAGCTCTTCAGGTGCATCACAGAACTTCTTTCACAAGCTAGGCTTTCTAAATCCCATTAACATTTTAGGGAAATTAAGGCTGGGAGTGGTTAAATATTTTTAACCAGGACTTTGGATAACAAATTACCTAAAATTCTAATGCAAGGGTTTACTGAGATGCCAATATATTCTGACTTTCTAACACTGGTAGGATAGATTGAACTTTTACACTTCTGCAAGGAGTTATCTGTGTGTCCAGGATGAGCCAGAATAATCTTTAAACAGGATTTCCTAAGTCAATGAAGCTAACACAGTCACAGCTTAACAGCTGGCATCATCCTTTCCCTTTCTCTCTAATTTCTCTCTGCCTATTTTTGTCCAAAATCATCAGAAGAATTGAAGATACCAGGAGAAAGAGAGGCATCCTGTCCTGTCACAGAAGAAATGAGATGATAGGCCTGAGATGACAAATAAGAAACTGTTGTAGTGAAAATTTTTAAAAAGTAAAATTCAGGGCTTGTAGCAAATACACGTTTATTTTATTTTGCTCCATTGATCCCAGTAATATTTATCTGAAGCATCATATTGTTTCTATTCCTTGTTTCAAATAAAGTTATTTGAATCAAAGAAGCACTACTCAGAAATGAAGGTGGAATATGATTTTATGTTTAATGCTAGAATTTTGTTCTTCCATAGACTGAAAATTGAAAGTTCCAGCTAAAGGGATTAAAAGAAAAGAGAAGAATGAAGCAGCTGGTGAAAGAGGACAAAGTCTCTGCCTGAAGGGGTAAATAAAGGCTGAGGCCTTCAGGAGACAAAATTAGCATTGAAATGAGAATTTAAAGCTGCAGAGCACTGAGCACTAAAGCACTTTACTTTCAAAGCTATCATATCAAACAAACCATACCTGTCATTACAGAATAAGATGTTTTGCAAAATTAACAGCTGGACAATGGGCATAGGTGGTACTGATTAATCATTTGTATCTGTACTTTACTTGTCCTTTGTTATCAGCCTGTACAAACACTGAAGGTGAATAACCTGTATCACAGGCTGGGGAAAAAAAAAAAAAAAGATAAAATTTATATTAAAATGGGTATAATGAAGGGCATGGTGTGTACACTGAGTAAATGGGATCTCAGCAGTGAGGTCTGAGTTCCCACAATTTTCCCACACATTCATTGTCATTTCAGTATCAGACTGTTGTAATTTCCTCTTACATTTGACACATCACAGCGTGGATATACGAGCTAGAATCCTACTTACATCTCTGACATATGGAAAGAAAATATTCCAAATGTCAGGGGATATATATATACACACACACACACACACATATATATATATATACATGCACATCCTAAATTGTCCTTTTTGTGGTAGCAGCTCATGTCTCTCACCATCACCTTTTTGTGGCATGAGACACAGTGTATATTCTCATTGATTTAGTATTGGAGACAAAACCTGTGCAATCTTCACTTCTTCACCTGCCACAGTCTCCTTGCAGGGCCTTAAGTCACGTATTCCCCTTGATGCTTCAGCTTGTCCATCCAAAGAAATCAGTGGGACAAGAAAATGTGCAACAAACGCAACAGAGGCATTTCAGAGGTAAGGAGAGAAGGTTTACTCATGAGCTGGGGCAGTCCAGCATTAAATAGAAAGTCCTGCAACAGAATATCTTGCTCACAGAACAGGGATGTAAAAGAGAAGTGCAGTAAATAAATATGTGTGGTGGAAAACCTGACAGGGAAGGACACTTGGTAAATTTCTAACGGACTTGGCTAATATGTCCTCCCTCATCAAGAAGAAATTCTGCTGCCATATCAAAGTACTTAAGCACTGGCCTGAATGAATAACTGGGTTCTCTCAGTTCTCTGTCTGCTATGCTTATTTCCTTTTCTTTCAAGTGGAAATTTGCCTTCCTTGCACCATTAGAGCTTCCTAAGGGCTGTGAACTTGAGTCAGAGCAAAAACTGTTGCAAAGAGTACAGTCTTTCCAGCAGAAAAACACCAGCACATTTTGTGCAATCACATATCCTAAAGGATATATTGAATTTGCTGTTAAAGCTCTGAAAAATCTGTCTCTGACTGAAAGAGAGCCATCTTTGCCATGCCAAAATTGTAGGAGAGCTACAGTGATAATTTTTTTTTTTGGTGTTTTTTTTTTTGTTTGTTTTATTTTTGGTTTTTTGTTTAGGGAGTCCCTATAATTGAATTAATATATCCTTTCCCTCCCTCCTTTGACCACCTTTGCTTCAGCATTGAGTCCTAGTGAAGATTAAAGTGTAACAACATCACAAAAAAGGAGAAAGTCTGGGGTAGGAGGAGGAGATAAGGCAGTGATGAGGAAAGAGGCTTTCAGGACACAGAGACTCGGGACAGCTAAGCTGACACCGTATCCCTGAGAAACAGAGGGAAGTCCCACGCCAGGCAGGGAACAGCATTGCTGAGCCACTGGCATGCACAGGAGCGAGCAGGAGGCATGCTGGCATTTCAGAACAGGCTGGCTGAAGTCATGAGAATGTGAAACACCATCTGAGAGCAGGCATTTTATACCAAATGCAAGGAAATCTCCATGGAATCAGCTCGGAGGCATGTCAGGAGCATGACCAGCAGGGCTGGCCGGAGTTCAAAAGGCTCAGCCCGCATCACAAAAAGCCTCCAAGTGCTGTCTCACAAGTCAGTGTTCATTAGAATTCCATGATTCCCACCCACCCCTTTAATCCTGAAGAGGTGGCCTCCCCTAGCACCTCCCAAGGTCACAAGAGCTCTGCATCCTTGTGAAGGGCTAGCTTGACAGACAAAACCAAAGGCTCCTTGCTGAAGGTTGTGCTACAAATCAGTGCTGGACCCTACAGGTTCACAGAGTGACTCTCTAACTACTAACTCAGAGTTCTCTCACTGTTGTACAGGAAGGAGAGTTGTTCTTTCTTTCCTGTTACCTGAATGTTGTCACTGGGGAGCCTTCACAAACCAGTTGAAGTAAATAAACTGAACCACAAAAGTGGGCCCAGGCAGCATCAGGATCACAGCAAATCACTGAGTGCTTTACAGCCCCCATTTGAAAAGTAGGGTGATTAAAACATTATCTAAAAGAGAGGCAAAACAAGTTCCTGGGGACAGCTCAGCAGCAAACAAGGCTTTCTGAGCAGGTGGCATGGCATCTGATAAAACAAGGGAACAAGTAAGTCAATATGTAAGGCTAGATCTCCATAATCCATCCAAAAAGGGCTAGAATACCCTTCCCAAGGCCTGGATCCCCATTCCTTCTTAATAGCAAATTCTTGCATTACTAACACTTTTAGAATAAGCTTTTACAGCACAGCATGTTTCTCCTAAAACGCTGGGCACCAATATAAAAATGCCACGTCACAAATTCCACTTCTCCTGAATAAGCAGTAACTTGCCATAGGAGAGCCCCAGAATTTCAAAGAAATGCTTGAGACACAAGAGCTGGTTGAAAATTCAAAGCAACTCCTCAGGAGAAATAACTAAATAAATCTTCAAATACTCTTTTCATTCTCAGGCTGTAGGAAACTTTAAAAAGTGAGAGAGCGGAAAGGAACATTGAATTCACCTCCAGCAAAAGCAACCACTGGTGGATTCCAGGAATATCTCTTTAACTAACTCTTGCCCCTGGAGTTGCAAAAACCTTTCAGAGTATGAAGCCATAACCAGAGACTAAAAAAAGACATCTTCCACTCAACACTAATGCCCAAGGCTTTATCTAGACTAATATAACCTTTGATTTTCAAGAATGCTTTTGGACACACAAGTCCTGCTAACTCATTGGGAGAGTATGACGTACCACATTCATTTCCTTGGCTGTCCAACCATCATCACGCAGCCAAAGCTGCTCTGGTGCAAGACCCTGGGCATTCACCCCTTCCTGGTGCTTCCTGTCTCAAAGAATAATGTTTTCTTGGGTACAGTGCTCTTAATTCCTGCTAATCAAAAGGATTTTAAAAAATCACTCTGAAGAAAAATAAAAAACACACAAACAAAAAAGATAATAAAACTGGATTTGAATATGGAAAAGATGAAATTTATTACATACAGAGCCTGAAGCAGTTACCCTACAAATTGTTGCTTCATGAACTGTTATTGCTTCTGATGTTTTGCTTCTGACAGAAAGGGCATTGAAAAAATGAAGTGGTGTCAGTAGAACAGTTCAGCAATGATTATAAAGACAAATATAACCACATGGCCAGATTCAGGCACAACTGGAGATGTTTTCTATTTTTTGGAGATGGGCTGGGGTACCAGGACTCTGGTAAATATTTCCAGAGGGATAAAACTCAGTAATTGAATTGAAATATCAAGCAAATGAGGGACCACAGTGTATAGATCCAAACCTTTTCCAGGCACATCTTACAGGGAGGATCAGCCATCCATGTAGGCAGAGTGCAGGGAGGTAGGAGCACAGGGATCAACCCCAAGCAGGAAGATTGTCAATATTTTGAGAAGCCAGCAGAGGATCTGTCCTTTCTCTGCTCAAGCTACTGTGTGTCCTAGGCCTGTTAGTGCACGGGCACTAAAGTCACTGCAGTTTTTTGGGACAAGGAGGAATAAAAATGCTACAACACTGCAGGAGATTGCTGGTTGCTTAGTGGGCAGCCTTCTGTAAACACACTGAGAGACACATTCTTCCTTCCAGGACTACATGGGATTTAGTCACTTTTGGTCATTTTTGACACCTTGTGTCATTCAAATATACATTGCTTTGAAATCAAGGAAGGAGCTTTCTCAGATGTCTTATTGCTCATTCACAAGCTTCAGGCTCACTGCTGAGCACGGCTTCACAGCAAAAGTTACAAAGAAAGTCAGAGCAGGTGTCTGAAGATTCATCCCTTTCCTGCCTTAATGACCCCAATTCTCTCTCCCCCCATGATGACATCACAGTTATCCCAATTGCCCTTCTTTCTGTATAAAAATGTTTTCCTTTTCTTTCCCTCAGCCGTTTTGGAGGCTGCCATTTGCATGATTCACCTGTTCTCAGCTTGGAGAGGGATCTATCTGTGCATAACTATCAGCAGACACAGTCTGTCAGCTAGAAAAGGGCTATAAAACCCAAAATGTCCTGTTCTTCTCCAGCAGAAGGGGGAAAAACAGAAAAACCATCTATTTATGGCTTCCAGCTGAAAAGGTCAATGAAAATAATCCCATTTGCTTTCATGGATTTTGGAGGAGATCCACAGATCTTTATTTTTAGGTATGAAAGGATCTATTGCTGGCTGCTTAAAATACACTATGACTGACTCCTCATCCATGGGACAGTGCTCCTCCCTTGCCTTTGTTGCTCTTTGACAATCAAAGGTCCTTTTAAAGATTTTTTTTCAGAACGCTCTTGTTTTCCCCGCCACACACTAACTACTTTGTTTAGAGAGGTTTTCTGGAACAACATTTCTTCCCTTTCTCTGAGGAAAAAGGCTTCAGTGTCCCTTCTGAGAGCCCTCCTGTGTGTGGCTGAGCAGCTGAGCCTTTACCCCATCCTCTGGCCACATTTCTGAGTGTCAGACTATCACAGAATCATGGAATCTTCAAAGCTGGAAAAGACCTCCAAGATTATCAAGTCCAACCTTAATCACAGCCATGTACAGCAGCTCTAATGCACTCTGGAAACCACAATGTCTACAAAAATTTGCTGTCTTGCTCCGCTTGCTGTTACTGACAGGAATATCCTTGGATTTCCTGCTGGATCAAAGCCACCAGGTCACTTGCTCTCCTAACAAATAAGGACCTGTTTTCATTAACTGTTCCGGGAATTTGTCTGGTACTGCAAACAACACAGATAAAAAACTTTATCCAAAAATCTCTTCCCATATAGAAGAATGTACTTTTCCATTCCAGTGTAAATAAGGTGCTGCTTTGGGAAGTCACCCAAGGCTTTAAATCTAATCCATATTCTGCCCACTGTGGCTATCTGGCCAAATGGAAATTAGACACACTGGGACATGAGCCCCCAGGGCATCTCTGTAACAACAAAAGGATTTAAAGATTTGTCATGATTATGGTGGGCAATAAATATCTGAGCAGAGTGGCAGATTTCTGTGGGATATGGAGCGACCCCATTGGAAGCTGCCCATGATTATGTGCCCTATTCTTCCCCTTTTCAGTCTGAGCTCTTACGTGCACCAAGAATTTTTATTAATTAAATACCTGTTTCGATTAAAACTGAACCAAAAGTGAAAGCACAGCTTATCCTAAAGTCATTTATTCCATTCTAGTGAAAACAGATAAACCAAATATTAAAAAATATACTTAATATAAAAAATATTATACAATGCACTAGGGTGTTATGACTGGAATAAAAATATCTTCAAGTATCCTTCCAACTGAATTGTGCTGTTTATGCCATTAGCAGAGACAAGGGTTTAGTTTCCATGCTACTCAGGGTCTGTGGATCAGCCTCATTTTCAACAGTGGCTATCATTCTTAAGGAAATCTTTCTTTCTTGTACTGCCAAGCTGAAGTCAAACCAGCCTTCCAGCACTCCAGTATGCAAAAATGTGTATTTACTCTCCCATACACTTTCTGTCGGACTGCATTCCTACAGCCTGAGAAAATAGTGCACAAGCTAAATCAAAGATAACCCAAAAATACTTTCATAATGAACTCTTAAAAATCTTTTACACTGGTGACTGGACTGAAGAATTCCCTTGCAATAGGAGTATCAACTCCTTTTCTTATTAAAGAAGTTCTGAGCTCTAACAAGTATTTCCTTGAGTTTTGAGTCATGTTTTACTCCTGATGGAAGGATCAAAGATGCAATTATGAGTGAGCAATTCTTGACAGCTTTCAGGGATCTCAGCTACAAGTCAAGGGAGATAATTGAGTCTTCTCTGAAAGGTGATAGGACCTTTGGATGTTACACAGAAGAAAAAAGGGATCTGTTCTGATTAAATGAGGACATCTGGTCAGCTTCCTGTGGGAGATTATTCTAATTTTAATACAATAAAAGCAATCCAATATATCTAGAAGGCAGACCCTTGAAAAAGCTAGACACTGAGTGTTGAAGGCTGGAGGTCATCTCAAAAGGAGATCAGTAGCAAAAGTCACTGTCAATGCCAGAGAGCAAGACAAGATCCCAGCAACCTCCTGCCTGCAGGTTTTACTTTTCAGTGATGTCCAGATCTATCTAATTTTATGTGTACTGCACTTACAACACTGAGAGGCTGCCAAGGTCCCACTACTGGTGGACGTTTGAGGAGAAATCAGCAATTCCATAGGGACTGATACTGCAACATTTCCTTTCAATAGGATGGTGTTGATGGTGTTGCTTCTTTATAACATGGATGGCCCTGGCTTCCTGCTCCCTGCTCCCACTGGGAAGTCCTCAGCGGGACTTGGAACTTCATCCATAAATAGATTACACCATAATTATATTATTTATATTTATGCCAGAACCCTTTAGAATGAAGGGAGCGTAAGAGAAGATCGGCTGTAATTGCCTGCTATTTGCATTGTTAATTATTATTGAGTGGCTGAAGTCCACAAAAAGAAAAGTCATGTGAAAACAAGAAAAAAAAAATCAACAGGAAAGTTAGTCAAGAGGAAAAGATGTTCTTTCTAGCACACAGACAGGACAACAAAGGACAATATGAACTGGAGCCATCTCAGACTGCCTGTGGGTGCCCTGCCAGTACTCAGAGCAAAAATAGGACTCATAACACCAACATCTGACTTTCAAGACTCAAGGCTGCAAAGGCTTCTGCTGGCAGCTGCAAAAAAGGATCAGAAATAAAAATAAATATTAGCTAAAGCAGAGGGGAAAACAAAGGAGAGTCCCAAGGACATTGAAGTACTCCTGATGTCTGGGAGAAAAATGACATATTTTGAAGAGGAACTTTCTGATTGTTGCAGAGCTGCAGAATTATCACCACTTACTAGCACCAGAGGTACCCAGACAGAAGAGAGAGGTGATCCCTCCTTCAAAAACAGAAGCATGGGCACGGGCAGGTGAACAGATGGGAAAGGATTGTCATGGCCTGCTTCCTCTGCAGACATCCTGTGCCTGCTGCCAGGATAAATCCAGCTAAATATCTTCACAAAACAAAATAAACCAAAAAATAAACCAAAACAAAACTCCACCACCACTGCCCCCTCCCCCCACCCAATAAACAAACAAATAAAACCCAAACAAATAAGCTCCTTGGAGCTATGCTTTTATCCCAGGTTGTAGGAAAACAAGTGTCACACTGTGGTGGCCATCAGGGACACTGGGTCTTCTCCACTCAGAAACATGAAAATTCTCAGAAGCATGGAGCCACTGATTGAAAAATCAAAATCATAAAGGGAACGGAAACAGGAAAATCTCCACAGAACCCCCTGTAGAAACAAGCATAGCAAAGCAGCACAACAGCACTCTGGCTTAATTTCATGCCCCAGATATCCCATGTCCATCACCAACTCTTCAGCACCCTCCAAATCCCAAGTGTCCTGCCCAGGAACACAGCTCAGATCCTATCCCTGCTGGGCCAGTCCAAGTGACCCACAGAGGGCAGGACCTCCAGGTAACAAGGAAAGGGCCTTTGAACATCTGTGTGGTAGGAAAATAAGGAAATGAGTTTTCTAAAGGTAATAATTCCCTAGAGAATCTTTTAAATTTGTGTTCCCCCATAGAGCTTTGAAGGCAAATAATCCCAAACCACATCCTCTGGCAAGCTTCCAGCTTGTTAGGTAGATAATTTTCCCTCAAAATGCCTTAGCAGAAATTTATCGCCGGAGATGGGAATGATGAGAGCTTGCACTCACTGAGCTGGAGTTGGAATCTTTGGTTTCTTTCAGGTGGTGACATTCATCTCCATAAAACAAAGTATCTTGATATTGTGCATTGGGATTAGAGGACTATCACCATGATCTGAAGACAGAGATGGGTAATTTTATATTTCATGTCCTTCCCAGGAGCCTCAGAGACTCTGGAGATGGAAAACCAATATAGCAGATACTTTGTGACTAACAAAGAGAAGAGGCAAACAGCCCCCCAGAGCACACTGAATTCCTGATAAGAGGCAATAAATGGAGAAGGAACTTGGGGGATAGGCAGGGACTTTGAAGAGAGAGGTTACAAAAGAAATACATCTCCAACAAAAAGGGTATCAAACTCAAAGTGATTGTGAAAAGCAGGTAAGGCTGAAAAACTTGCTGAATCTCATTTGTAATGTGATCTGAAGGATGAGTTGCCAATGTGCTTAGGAAATACGGCCCTGCTTTTTATTCACATTCCTCCCATCCTTTCACAGATGAAAAAGGTGACACCAACACCTGAGTAACATAAACAGGCTGAACAAGCTGCATGCCCTCCCCAACAACCCTGATCTGAAAGGACAGTGAAAAATTAGGGCTCATATTTGTAACCAGTGTACTCAGAATATGTCACCACAGATGGACTTGACAGCAGATACCCCGATATAGGTCCTCCTTCTTCACCTACAGAGGATAAGATGCTTCCTGATGCCTTCACCTCCTTTACCCTTCATGAGATCTGTTAGGAAAAATTAATTCCTCTCATTTCATCATCCCACAGACCTCTGTAAGTCTGTCAGAGGGTGCTTCAGGTGACTCAGCCTGGAACAACAATGACAATCACCAGCTGGAAACCTCAGACGTCCTTTTTGGGAGGCCACTGTCCTGGGACAACAGGCAACCAAGTCATATTTCTCCTCTGGATATGGCAAAATCCTGACTTGATCCAGAATTTTCAGTATAAGGACTTGCAGCCATAATGCAAAAATCTGGGCCAACAGAACTCAGGTGCCCATGGCTCCAGCTGGGAAATGGTTTCCTATCATACTCACTATTTGGTATGGTGATTTTTACTGTTTGCTTTCCTGAATTAGGAAAAAAATCAAAAGATTTTAAACTGAAGATTTTTTTTTTTACAATTAATTAGTTACATCAAAGTGGTTTCAAGCAGGGAAAAAAAGGAAAAACACAATGAAAAATGCTCAACTGTTAAATCATAGTACAGACTATCTTAGAACTTTTAACTGACAATATAGTTGAGTTTTTTCCAGAGCTAAACTTTTCTGTCAACATTTGGGGTTTTTAAATCAGCATTTTTCAGAAATGAAGACAGAGATCAGAAAATGTTTTCTAAGGTGTAAAGCTGCCATGCTAAACGTGGAAGAAATATTAAGTGCTTATATTTAAGAATTCTCATGACAGGTGCAGGTGAAATGTTTCAGAACAGAGTGAGAATGAGAAAGAAGCAGAAATTTACATATTTATTTGTCAAAAACTAGTAAAACATTGTTATTCATATTGCAACTATACAACTGTGGTGTTTTGTTGTTGGGGATTTTTTTCTGACTTGAATTTTACTTTGAAAGCTGCTTTTTAAAGGCCCCACAAAGAAGAAAGTCTACAAAGATGATTTTTCTATATTGTTTTAGACACAAAATCATCTTAATTTGAAATCATTGCCCACTCAAGTTCACCATACTCATGGGTCTCCTTCCCTGAAGTCCTGGGAGCCATCTCCCATTTGAGAAAGTGTGGAGTGGGAAGGAAGAAAAAGGACTCCACACTGAAGATGTCAAGTTACACATGAAGAGCTTGAAGGACCCAGGAGCTCTAGTTACTTCTGTATAATGTGTTCTGCCTAAAAGTATGGTCTCATAAGGAATTCACCTTTATTTTTTAAATTAAAATCATATTAAATGAAAAGACAGGCTTGACAAAGGTAGTAGAGAATGCTGCTTTTCTTAACAGACTGTGGCAAGCATTCAAATTCTGGTCAGAACTGCAGCAATCCCTTATGCTGTCAAGAAGCACAACTCCTCTCTGACAGAATCTACTGCAAATTTTATGAGAGAAAACCAAAGCCAGTTCTTGTAACATCCATTAGAGCTCCTCTCAGTCTGTCTGGGTGAGATCTGGAGGAGTGCAAGTTTCCCAGCTATCTCTCCACACTGGCAAATAGCAGTTTACTACTGTTTCCACCTTTAGAACTGGAGAAATCATACTTGCCACCTTTAAATCATTAACCTCTGCAAAACTTTGCTGCTCCAGCATTTAGCAGGGAAAACCACAAAAATACATGTCTGATACTGTAATGAGAACTCAGTTGATGCTACACCTAAAATCACACAGTGAAACGTTGGTGCAGAACTCTGTGCACCTTGCTTAGTAAAGCCTGCAAGGAAAACTGACCTTTACGATATTATGCATTTATAAACATCCCAGAATGAGGGTGTCTGCAAGTCAAAGCCAGAGGTGGAGCTCAAAGTTGGAGCAGAGGTGGTATGGAATGGCCAGATGACCAGGAATTGGAATGATCCGAGAAGTGAAAGGCTTCCATGAAAACAAAGGGGCTCTCCTATGCTCTCCTAAGCAGCTGATAGGGCTTAACTCCAGGGTGTAACTAAAAGCTGTAATAGTCCTGTATTTGAGGGCTCCTGCAAGCTCCCTGTTTAGGAAGCCCTGGTGAGGCCACACCTGGAGAGCTGTGTCCAGTCCTGGGCTCCTCAGGACAGGAGGGACAGGGAGCTCCTGGAGCGGGGCCAGCGGAGGCTGCGGAGATGATTTAGGGCCTGGAGCATCTCTGGCAGGGAAAGGCTGAGGGAGCTGGGGCTGTCCAGCCTCGAGAGGAGCCCCAGCTGAGAGGGGCCCTCAGCCCTGGGTGTCCCTGTGTGCAGGGAGGGCTCCGAGCAGGGCCCAGGCTCTGCTCCCTGGGGCCCAGCAATGGCACCAGAGGAACGGGCAGGGACTGATCCCAGGAAGTTCCACCTGGACATGAGGCACAACTTCTGTCCTGGGCAGTGACCCAGAACTGAACAGATTGTCCAGAGAGGGTGTGGAGTCTCCTCACTGGAGATATTCCTGAACCAGCTGGACACAATCCTGTGCCCTGAGCTCTGGGATGGCCCTGCTGGAGCAGGGAGGTGGGACCAGTGACCCACTGTGGTCCCTTCCAGCCTGACCCATCCTGGGATTCTGTGAAGCTGCCCAAATTGATTAGCTACACAGACATACAACTTGTTTTGCAAGGAAAACCAGAAGCTTTGACTCCTCAATCTCTATCAAAGAAAAAAAAAAAAAAAAAAATCCAAACAAACCCAGAGAAAATAAAAAGACCATGGCTATATATACACAAATAGCCTACTACAGGGTAGTGCCCTTTATATCCATTCATGGAGTGGTTTTTTAAACTCAGTCTGCTGCAGAATCCTATTTCATCTACTTGATGTCTTGCATAAAAGCAGAACGAGGTTAGCATAGGGCAGATGGAGGAAGAAGAACACCTAGCAATGCTGAGCACCTTCACATGGGTGTTTTTGCACCTGTAGAAAATTTTCAATTATTTTTGGGGCAAGTTTCTCAAGCTAAAGGAGCTGCCTGTTTTCCCTGTCCTCTCTGAGGCAGAGACCTCGCCTAGAAGCCCAGAAGATAAGAGGACTATGGTGTCTGTCTCAAACACGGATAACTGGATAGATGTGGAGCTAGGATGGTTGGTAATGTGCTGTGAGACAGAACTCGACACTCTCTCTCCCTGCCTCCCTCCCTCCCTCCCTGCTTCCTCTCTCCTCTCCTCTCTCCTCTCCTCTCCTCTCCTCTCCTCTCCTCTCCTCATTATCCTGAGATAAGTTTGTTGACTCGTTTGAAATAGTATTAACGATGTCACTTGCATTCAATTACTCAGTTTCACATAGCAAAACAAAACATAAAAATGTGGCTGCATAAAACGCACCACAGCAACACACTGTGGAAA
>VZSE01009355.1:0-18607 GCA_013398275.1 Promerops cafer | reverse complement strand
GGCGGGTCCCGCTGCTGTCGCTGCTGCCGGGGGGTCCCGGCCCGCGACAGCCCCGAGCCCAGGGCCGGGCTGGGAGCAGCAGTGCTGGGATCACCTCAGCCCTGGCACAGCCCTGGCACAACCGGGGCACAGCCCGGCCCGCCTGCGGGATCCCGGGACACCGGCGGCATCTCCCCCGGGCTGTCGGGACCCGCCAGGCGAAGGCATCGGGAGCACCGGGGGCTGCGGTCCGGGATGTGCGCAAGGAAACGCCTCGCGTTTCTGCAGAAATCCTCACATGTCAACTTTGAGCCCGCTGCGTGTTCCCAGCGCAAAATTTCCCCATGCTGCTGTAACACTGCTTCTTTCTCCTTGAACCAAAGCCCTGAATCGGGGAAATGCGCATTTCCCCACTTAAAACCCATCTGCCACCTTCCTCTCTTTTCCCGCAGAGGGTCTGAACCCGCTTCTCCTCCCTGCACTCCCAGCTGTGCACGACCCCCGAGCCCGCGGCATAAGCTCCTAATCCTGCCCAAGCCGCCCGGGCTGGCTCCAGGCAGCCACAGCTCTGGCATCTGCCTCTCAGCACTGGGATGCCCCGCACCCTCACGGCGGAGACCAGCAGAGATGGGGCCAAAACCACGTGCTGCCTCTCAGCCCTTTTAGGGGAACACACACTGCACCTCAGCCTGATCTTCTGGACACGGTGGTGTGTGGATCACGGCACAGGAGAGGGCCCCAGACCGAGGTCAACACAGCTGGGTGGCCCTGCAGGTCCCCAGGCTGCAGCCTGAAGTAACTCTCCACCTTTCGTCCATTATCTGACCCCTTTTTTAGCCTTGTCTTTCTTGCCCGTGCTGTGTAAAAGACAAGGAAGGGGCTGCAAACCACAGAACCCAGCAGGTTTGTTTCAAGCTGTGAGGAAAATTAAAGGCTTGGACTTCACTATTGCTGAACTCAGGGGGTCACTTTCAGTCATAGAATCATCTCAGAATCATGGGCTGGTTTGGGTGGGAAGGGACCTTAAGGATCATCTTATTCCAACCTCCTAGGCATGGGCAGGGAGACCTTCCTCTAGACCAGGTTGCAATCCCCTTCAAATCCCTTTGATGGGGACCACTCCTGTGACCAAGAGAGGACAGTGTCAGGTCTTAATCAGCCTCCATTTCCTGTTGTCCATCTAAAAAAATCATCAGAGTCCCCCATAGACTGGTTCCATGGCTCAGCAAAGAGGCAGCATCAGCTCCCTAATGAAGGTCAATTTGCAGTTCAGCCGTCTCTGGTTTACAGGACAAACTCCAAGCAGTTCAAGGGAAAGATCCTGTTTACATCCTTTTCCATGGATGACATCTGTGCTGAGTTGAGGAAAAGACAAAAAATTGTAGGTTTAATACCCTAGAAACAGGGAATGGTTTGGGCTGGAAAGGGACCTTAAAGATCATCTCATTCCAGGGGCAGGGACACCTTCCACTGGCCCAGGTTGCTCAGAGCCCCATCCAACCTGGCCTGGAACACTTCCAGGGATGGGGCAGCCACAGCTGCTCTGGGCAACCTGTGCCAGGGCCTCACCACCCTCACAGGGAACAATTTCTTCCTGATACCCAATCTAACCCTGCTCTCTGTCAGTGTGAAGCCATTCCCCCTTGTCCTGTCACTCCAGGCCCTTGTCCAGAGTCTCTCTCCATCTTTCCTGTGGGCTCCCTTCAGGCACTGCAAGGCAACAATGAGGTCACCCCAAAGCCTTCTCTTCTCCAGGCTGAGCAATCCCAATTCCCTCAGCCTTTCCTCCCAGCAGAGCTGCTCCATCACTCTGATCATCTTGGTGTCCCTGCAGCTCTGGAGCAGCTCCCTGTCCTTGCTGTGCTGGGCCCAGGGCTGGAGGCAGCTCTGCAGGGGGGGCTGAGCAGAGAAGAGCAGGGGGACAGAACATATCTTAGTATATAATAAGATACAATAATATCTTAATAACAGGTTCTTAAGACATCCTTCACCTTCTATATAACATTAAACATTTATGTACCTGATTTTTTTAAAATCATTCTAGCTGCACTTCTGCTTTTTGATACTAACATTGAATGCATTTTATTTCTTTACAGTCATCAGACTGTGCCCAGCTGAGAGGAGATGACACAGCCAGCCTGCATCCCTGAACCTGAGCAAATCCAAGGTCCGAGCCACGAAGGTGCCGCAGGTCTGGAGCAGGAAAGCTGGCTGAGGTTTCCACACAGCACAAACTTTGTACATCTTGGAGCAAACCAAGCCATGAACTCAGAGAGATCACATATGCCTGGATCTTCATGGGCTGTGCTCAGCTGAGGCAAGGTTTGAAAATCAACCCCAAAAACAAGCACATGCTCACACCTTGGGATGGTGTAAAAACCACAAGAGGATGGGTTGAGCCATAGGGTTTGAGGGCTGATTATTTAAAGAATGTAATAGTTAAAATGTCTCTTAATTCTAATGTGGAGGTCTAGGATTTCATGGCAAGATATGCATCAGGTTCCCTAAGGGTTTCCTTCCTTTATACAAGCACTGTCAGGCAATCAGTATTGTCTGACAGCGATAAATAAAATAACCCCAGATTAGTTTCCTGTTTGTGCCTCAGCACAACAAACCATACACTTGTAGTAAAAGAGATTGTTTTGTTAAGTTCAGGAAGAATATTTTAAAAAGAAGTGTTTAAAGATATCAAGGCAAAGCAAATATGTTCTCATTCCAAATTTACAGATACTTGGGTTCTCATCATTCCTCTCTCTGTTTTTTTAATTTAATTCAAGCAGCATGTATCACCTTATTTTAAAAACACCCCATTAAAAAATGAAGCAATATTTGTATCAATTTAACCTACTTTTCAGGTATTTTGACAGAAGCTCTGGGCTTAATGCAGACTGCTGCAGAGGGATTTTTGTTTGCACAGAAAGAAATCTGCTTATGATAGGTTAAAACAAAGGAGATAGGTCAGACTAGTCTGACCAACTGCCCCTTTAATCAAATATAAGCTCAGTTTAGGGGATTTTTTCAAATTAATTTATCCTGATCCCTAAGACAACTTGGCCCAAGAAATAGGATGCAATATCCTTTCTACAACACTCCTTATCAGTAACTGCAATTTTAAATAACAACCTGGGTTATTAATACTACTGCCCATGTTAAACACTTTCAACAATTTTCTATCTCCTATTAAAAAAACCCAAAAAACCACAAAACAAAAGGTGTTCTCTTCTGTCTATTTTTCCAACACCATTGCCCTTCTCCTAGTTTTGTGCCTTGTTTTGTTCGCCAAGTTGGAGTTTCTTGCAAATAGGATTGTCCGGTTTCTGCTCTGAGAACCATTCCTGCATTTTTCCCTGCATTCATTTCCAGTGAAGAAAGATGGATCACAGACTTTTTCAACAACTGAGAGCTGGAGGAGACTGGAGCAGGAGAGTGGCTGAAACTGGAGAGGGAAGAAGATTACTGCAGATAAAATCATGGAAAAACAGGAAAGAATATGGCTGAACTGCAGATGTGTGGTCAATGGTTGGACTCAATGACCTTGTGGGTCTTTTCCGACCTTAATGATTCTCTGAAAGACTGAAAAGCAAGATCAAAAGGCAGAGAATAACATGGAGGAAGAGGAAGACAGGCACTTTTAGCCTTTCACAGAATCAGACGTTTATTCCTAGTCAGTACTCAAGCTCTTAGTTAACAGCTTTTCCATCTAGCCAAGCTATAAATGAGGATACCAAAAGAAAAGATGAGGATTGTTTCTGAAAGAGAAAGAGACCAGTTGCTTTTGGATTTGGTACTAAGAAAAATTATGGCACACCATTCAATCCCTCAGTTAAGATAGACACATCACACCAAATCTGCAGAAGCTGTTTAATTTTGAGTACTATGAATGAAAAAAAAAAAGGAAGGAAGGCCTATGTGAGCACTCATCTCTATTCCAGTATTGTCTGGGTTTGTGTGCTAATGCTGGATCCTGCTAAAACTTGCCTGAAGGTGGAGTGCTCAGGTACAGTTTGAATCTCTGGGACCAGCCAGAGCTCCAAGCTCTCAGGGACTCAGCACTCAAAGCCACCCTCACCTAGACAGTTTTTGAGTGAGAGCTAGAACTGTCTATTAGGTACACAGAAAACCATCAGTGCAGAAGTTATCACAGAAATGTCTGGTGAAGAAATACAATAGCAAACTCCAGAAATGTGGGCCTGCCCCTAAACATACCACTTTCCCTGAGGAGAAATAAAAAGCTTGAAGAAAACAGATACTTCCCATAAAGTTTATCATGCCACTTAATGAAGGTGCAGGCCCTTACCTTACACTGACAGTGGCTTGCTCATTGTCCTCCTACAACCATTTTATGTTTAGCTGTACTCACATTCTAATTTGCTGCTAAAAATAATAGTGATTAAGTAAATAAAGAGATTTATCTGTCACATTAGTTTCACTGACATCATGATCAAACTGACAGATAGTGGGTTTAGATTGGATATCAGGAAGAAATTCTTCCCTGTGAGGGTGGTGAGGCCCTGGCACAGGTTGTCCAGAGAAGCTGTGGCTACCCCATCTCTGGAAGTGTTCCAGGCCAGGCTGGATGGGGCTCTGAGCAACCTGGGATAGTGGAAGGTGTCCCTGCCCATGGCAGAGAGGTGGAATAGGGTGATTTTTAAGGCTCCTGCCAACCCAGGCCATTCCATGATTCATTAAATTTCTTTTGCATGGCTTTTCTTCCTCAGAAGGACAAAATTCCTGACAATCTCCATACATATCTACAGGACCAGGACAAAAACTGACAAAGCCTTCACCTGAAGTCACAAGATTGAGCAAATCTGACTTCATTGCTCTGAAAACTGCACATGCTGGCTCAATGTCAAGATATGCATGTGCATTATTTACCTTGGTTGAGATTCAACTCCTGCCTAGAATAAAAATGCTAAAAAAATTGGCCAAACATGGATGTAAGCGTATCAGCTTTGATACTGGGCACTGGATTTTCCTAGAAATTAATCCTCCATTAAAACAACAGATGGCCCTGTGTTGTTCCAGGGGCTCAGGGCACACATGAGGGGCTGGGTGACTGATGGACTTATGAATGACTGGGTCTGCATAAACCTTAAGTTGGATTAGGATAAGCTCATGCATGTCAGAAATGGTTTGCAGTATTGACATTTCATGTCAGCTTTGTGAATCCAGACTTGTTTCAGCCCCACACAAGGCTGTGTCACGTGGAGGGGACAGCATAGGAATATGTAGGAATAAACACATCCTGGCAGCTTTACTGACTGCTTGGGTGCTCTCAGCCAGCAACAAATGAAGTCCCTGCTGATTCATCCTTTAAATCAGTGACAGCTACTTAATTAACAGGACCACAGCCAAGCTGCTTAGGACTAGCACTGACCCTTCTTAAGGAAAGGAAAGTTGAGCAGCACAATTTGAAGGGCACCTCCCTGCAAGCCCATGGCTCAGATTTTGGGTGAGCCTGGTGAGGAATGGTAGCAGAGAGAGAAGCACAAGGTTGTGCCTGCACTTACAGAGCTGAGCAGGGCCATCTGAGCACAGGGGGCTCACAGCCCTCTCCTACCTGACTCCATGAGGCACACAGATATTCCCTGGATAATGCCATGACCTTCCAGGGACTCCCACAACCAAAGTGCTGGCTGTTACCCAAATGCTTTCACAGCCCAAAGAGCATCTACAGGAATTATAAAGGGTCAGTAACACGCTCTCCAAAGACCATGACAGCCTCTGCTATAGACAATTAAACCCCCCTCCCTTGCACACATTTAAACAGTTTTCAGCTAAACTGTTCTTAAATGAGAGGTGCAAAACCTGCCAGCTGCATTAAATCCATGGTTAAGGTAAAAGTTATCCAGACTCCAAGGACACCTCATTGAGGGGCTGAAAAGCCATCCAGTCCTGGGGTAGCATCACAGGAAGATGTGGAGCTCCTGGAGCCACTCCAGAGCTGCAGGGACACCAAGATGATCAGAGGGATGGAGCAGCTCTGCTGGGAGGAAAGGCTGAGGGAATTGGGATTGTTCAGCCTGGAGAAGAGAAGGCTTTGAGGTGACCTCATTGTGGCCTTGCAGTGCCTGAAGGGAGCCCACAGGAAAGAGGGAGAGAGACTCTGGACAAGGGCCTGGAGTGACAGGACAAGGGGGAACGGCTTCACACTGACAGAGAGCAGGTTTAGATTGGATATAGGGAAGGAATTGTTCCCTCTGGGGGTGCTGAGGCCCTGGCACAGGTTGCCCAGAGCAGCTGTGGCTGCTCCATCTCTGGAATTGTCCAAGGCCAGGGTAGATGGGGCTGTGAGAAACCTGGGATAGTGGAAGGTGTCCGTGCCCATGGCAGGGGGGGCACTGGAACGAGATGATTTTAAGGTCCCTTCCAACTCAGGCTATTCTGATTCTAAACCTCACCTCATCTTACAGGCCTGAAAAGCCCCCATGTTCATGTGAAAGGTGTATACAGGCCAATAAAGAGCATAAAAATTCCCCCCTTGCAAAAGCAGCTGTTCCAGGATGGATGGAGTCAGTAAACAACGGGGAAGAGGCCAGAGTGGCACAATGATGTTTGCCAGCAACGTGATTCTGCATTCAGCCAAACACTTGTCAAGATCACTAAAGGGGGCAAAAGGAGACCTTGTCTTGTTAAATTTACAACTGTGGCTAGAATGAAAACAATTTGCTTCCAGATATTTTGATTCAGTCTTTTAAAAAAGCCTAATGTTTAAATAGTCGTGCTTAGTATGGCTTTGAGAGGCGCTCTGATGATGGTAATAATAAAAAGAAAGAAACAATAATCGTTTTTAATGCACCAATGTTTGGCTGTTCCTGTACTTCGTGAAGAAAAGCACAGATTTAACCTCAGCTTTTACTTCCACAAGCACAAATATCCCCTGCCTTACTCCCTACCTTCTTGTTCTCTCTGTGCTTACAGGGCAAACAGGGGGAGGTGAGAGAGAAGAGCACCTGTTCCCACTAAATTCTTTGCCATAAAACACAGAATCACACTTTCTCCACAGCTGGAAAAGCAAAAAACTTCCCTGTACCATCTGCAAGTCCCACAACTCCACATCATGTTCCTTCCCAAGAACAGAAGCCGGATTTGTTCCTTTTCCCCATAACTCTATACAACCCTATAAAATACTGGCCATAGGTGCACACAGAGCACTCCAGCACCCGCAGTGTCACTCAGAGCTTCTTGGCACCACATGGGCTCCTGCTGTGGGTAACTTGCAATGGGCCTTTCACCTCCCTGAAATCTGGGGGGAAAGAACACAGAGAACAGTTTCTTTGCCATTAAAAAGGGGAGAAGTGTAAGCTGCCAATTTACTGGAGACAAAATAAACAAGCAGATTGATCCCATCTAAACTATCACAGAAGACTAATGCTGAAGGACACGCAAGCACTATCAGAAGGCTAAAGCTAGTCATGCCAGAGGCCTGAAAAAAACCTGGAAATTGAGGCAAAAGCTAGTTAATTTGATGAACTAGCAGCAGAGTTTATTTTCACTGCAAAAAAACTTGCCAGTGGCAGAACACAGACTGTCCTAGTGGCCAAAGGCAACATTTGGCATGAAAATAAGTTTTTGTTCCCAAAGCAACAAGGGATCTCCAGACCTGAACTCCGGCATAACACCAGTCCCATTGCTACAGGAACAGGGGACTGGGGGACTTGTCCACACTGTGTGTCAGCTGACCCCTGACTCATACAGCCCAAGACTCTGATTCCTTCATCCTGGATATCATCCTAGATTAACTTCTGTGCTGTTTGTAGCTGAATATTTTAGGACACACATAGTTGCTACAGGCCCTGCTAGTTGGATAGCAAAACATACATCTATTTTTTGAGTAAATGAAAGAGGAGGTTGGGGAGGATTTTAATCAGCCCACAGAGATAAAAAGAGTACAAATTTTTTAAAAATTGGTTATAGAGACAGTTCAGTCTTTATTAATGGAAATCTCATGCACTTCAGATATTCAGGATAACAAAACCTCTCTGGAATGTTCAGCAGTGACTTTCTGCTGTTGTATTTAACCTCCTTCACTCAAGAAATTACGACAAGAAAATGGCATGCAATTTAGGAAGAAGAGCAAAGCAAAGAAACTTAACAGTCCACAAACAATCCAGAGGCTGGAAATTATTTGGCTGGAGTATTTCGTGGGTGTACATGTTACACTGGAAGAAAATGAGACCCAGAAAATTTTTCTGCAGTCAAAAAGAAAGAAATTCAGATAACAAATCTTCAATTATAGATTTCACAGCAAATATCTATTCCTGCCTTTGCTGACTTGTCAGATTTCCTCCATGCTCAGTCTTCCAATTTTTTTATTCTACCTTCTATGTATGGAGAAAGCTCCCAGTCATAATGTGTAATTAGCATTCCATGTCTTTCTTGGTATATCTCTTTAAAACTTACTCCCTGCTCTCTCCTTTCTAAATGAAGGACAGACAGCTGGTGTTCCAGGACTGCTGCTTGTTACACTAATCTTAATCAGTTCACAGCTCCCATGCAGCCCTCCTGGCAGCTCATCTCTCCCTGGACATGCAGAGAACTCTGGGGCAAACAATATTTATTATCATATCGAAGCATCGAGCCTCGCACGATGGAGCTCGAATGTCTGACGTATCTAGATGTGTCAGATGAACAAGGAAATCATTTGACACAGCTTTTGTCACTGCCATTAAATCATCTGAAGGGGTTTGGTTTTGAAGAGCTCAGCAGCGCAGTTCTGCCGTGGTCATCTTCTGGTTTTGTTTGCACAAAGTGCTCTGCATCACTACATCAGAGGCACAGATGTTGTGCCGCTGCTTTTGGTGGAGTCAGCCCCCACATATCCAAGAGCAGGTATTGGCAAATTTGAGTTTTATTCACTTGTTTGTAGGCTGGGATCTCGTATGGAAGCTTAAAAATACATGCACACAGCAGAAGAAAAAGAGGCAGCCAGTGTTACGAAGGCCAGACTTTGAGCTAGGACGTGGAAATCAAAGCCTGGTGGAAAGTAAAATGTTTGTAAGTCTTGGTTTAAAAGGTTTCCCTCAAAGCCACTTTTGCAGCCTCCTGATTTTGTGGCATGTAGCTTCAGCCTGACCTTTTCCCTTGCTTGGCTCAGATTCATGTTTGCCAGGGGAGCATTTGCCCCGCAGCCACTCATGTTCATTATGAGCCACTCATCAGCTCCAGAGCAGTGGCTGCAATCAGCTGATTGTCTGGCTAGGGGACAGTTTGCTCAGAGACAGGAGCATCCACTTGCCTGAACGTTTCTCAAGAGCTCTGTCCAAGTTTCCCACAGAGTAGTGCTTCAAAGGAGACCGAGGCTCTGAGGCTCTCATCAGCCAATTGTCTTTTTGCCTGCTGGCATCAGTGGCCAATTCACTGCTGAGCAAAGGAGCAGCTCCCCAGCTGTTCTGTACATGTTTTGAGGGAGCAGCAGACGCTCCCACTCATCTCACTGGGAACTGAAGGCACCATCCACCAAAAAAGCTTTACAGATGTGACTCAGCCTCTCTCCAGGAAAATCCAAAGCTGTCTGGTTATACTTAGAGAAGATTCACAGCACACT
This sequence comes from Promerops cafer, assembly GCA_013398275.1. Taxonomy (NCBI): domain Eukaryota; kingdom Metazoa; phylum Chordata; class Aves; order Passeriformes; family Nectariniidae; genus Promerops; species Promerops cafer. Next base: position 9,078 of record VZSE01009355.1, on the reverse strand, counting down.
ACAGAGCATAGTGAAGTCAGACCTCATTTTTCACAATGACCCAGGATTAGTCTCTAGTCAAAATTCAGACTGTGAATCTCAGAAATTATTCCCTCTCTATATCTTTGACTAACTAAGGGGTTAGAGGAAAAGGGCTGCCAGTATCCAATCCATAACGCTGATATTATACTTGGAGCATCTTTTAATGCATGCAGGGCCTTTGAAACAGCATCATTTAGAAATGTACAGTCATCATTCAGTGCAGTGTTAAAAAACAGGCCCTTTAATCATTAGGTGCCTGTTGAGAAATGGAAAGTTTTGGTTCTCTTTGCATTTTGCTCATAAGAACCACTCTGCAGAGTAATGAAATCCCTCCCACGTGCTATTGCCAAGGCTTTAAAAAAACACTGTCAGGGGTACTTATTTTTTATATTAAACTTGTGTAACCTTACTGTAGACAAACTGAACCTTACATTGACTCTGTGCAGAGGATGACTTTGTCTCCCAGTAAAAAGCCAAACAAGCACAGAGGGCAGGAATATCTTTCTCACAACTAGGGATTCAGAACACAGGGTTGATGTAGAAGAAGGAGATGTAGAAGCAGCCACAGTATCTCTGGATGGGAGTTCCCAGTAGGATCATTTTTTAATCAAAACTGAGAATTGAGCAAGGAAGGCTTTCTGAGAGCAAAGAGGACACGAGTGGTGACTCCTCTGGCCTGAGAGTAAAACATGTGCCATTTGGCTTGAGATTAAATTTGCAGAAAGAGGACTTAGGGACACTGTGCTCACACACAATGTTAGGAACAGAAAACTTTCTCATTTATCATGTCTGTGGTTGGACTTCCTCAGATCTGTGCTGGTTGACAATTTCCAGCTCTTGTAGATTCTCTTAGCAGTATTTTTCAGCTCCATTCAACACCTTCTATTTCTAGATTATTTTACCATTTTCTCCTTATCCCTTCCTCTTAGCTTTCCTTTTCACCCTCTCGAAAGCAGCACATTTTTCATGACACTCGTGATTTTTGCTGCCAGTGTACTCTGCTCCCACTCTGTTGATGCTATTCACACCACCTAGTTTGAGGGCCCAGCATTCCCAGGTGTCTTGTGCAGAGGCAGGGGGAATAAAGACACCCCACAAACATAATTCAAACCCCCTGAGAACGGAACTGCCCCTGCAGGTGCCTGTCTCTCCCAGTAGTAACTGAAGAGGGGTCTAAAGGCACCACACCTTCACCAGGGAGCAACAGGAACAGGGATGCTCTGTGAAGGACATCAAGAAACCAAGGGTGACCACAAGATGGGCAGATGCAGCACCCACCTGGCCAGAGCACCGTCCCCCAGGGCCTGAGCAGAGCAAGCAGAGATGGGTGATGGCAACATGCTCGCTTGATGGTGCAAACAAATCGAGACCAAGCCCTGAAAATCCACTCAGCAGGATGGGGCTGGGTGCTGGAACACCTCTAAAACAGCCAAAGCACAGGTGGGTGCTTGGGCTTGGGCTCACAGAGGTTCTGGGGCAATGAGCAGAAGGTGCACGTGGGGAGGCAGCAGCTCAGGGAAGTGAAAGCCTCTGTGGTGCTCAGGGCCATGGTGACCAAACAGCACAGTCAGGAGCCAGAGGCAGGTTCTGTGAGGATCAGCCAGCCTCACTTGCTGTCCTGTGTGCTGCAGCAAAGCTTCCTGGGTGGATGGCACTTGTGCTGGAAGCAAACAAGTGCCAGAGCCCAGGAGCATCGCCCCGCAGCTGGGGTTCATCTGGGTGCAGCTGAGGGGTGGCTGTGCCTCTGCTCTGCCTCCTGTCCCCCCTTGTCCTCAGTCACTGCCTGCACCTGCTGCTTTGATCTCAGCTCTGCCTCAGTGCTACAAACCTGTGGGGGGGTCACAGGATCACTAAGGCTGGAAAAGACCTCAAGGATCAATGTGACCAAACACCACCGTGTCCCCAGCCCAGAGCACTGAGTGCCACGTCCAGTCATCTCTTGAAAACCTCCAGGGATGGGGACTCCACCTCCTCCCTGGACAGCCCCTTCCAGTGTCTAACAGCCCTTTCAGTGAACAAATTCTTCCTGATGTCCAGCCTGAACCTCCCCTGGCACAGCTTGAGGCCATTTCCTCCTGTCCTGTCCTTTGTTCCCTGGGAGCAGAGCCTGATCCCCACCAGCTGCCCCCTCCTATCAGGGAGTTGTGCAGAGCCAGAAGGTTCCCCCTGAGCCTCCTTTTCTCCAGGCTGAGCCCCTTTCCCAGCTCCCTCAGCCCCTCCTGGTGCTTCAGACCCTTCCCCAGCTCTGTTCCCTTCTCTGGACACGCTCCATCCCCTCAATGTCCATCTCGTCCTGAGGTTCCCAGAACTGGACACAGGATCTGAGGTGTGGCCTCAGCAGGGCCCAGCACTGCCCTGGTCCTGCTGCCACACCATTCCAAGCCAGATGCCATTGGCCTCTTGGCTATCTGGGCACAGCTGGCTCATGTTCAGCTGCTTGTCAACCAGTGCCCAAAATCACTGGATTCTTGCTTGACCCAAGAACCTTGGTTATCATCCCAGGTTCTCTCTGATGTTGTTTGGATTTGTGGGACTGTGCACTTGGTGAGAGTGCTACTCCCATCTGCCTCTCCTTTGCTGCTCCCTGACAAAGGGCAGAAAAAGAATTATTTCTGGAATTCTGGAAATACCAAGCAAAGGTAATTTCGCTGGGGTTTTGTCACCCTGTCCCCGATTTTGACATCCACCTGTTCACACGGACACACACAGAGCTGCACACATCATCAACACATTTCCACAACGCTGCACACAATAATGTCAAACAGGTGTGAGGGTAGGAGCCAGGGTCCTGTTTTATGGGAAATAGGAATCCTGGAGGAGTAACTGAATTCCTGTGTGGGAGAGGTTCTCCTGCTGCTTCACAAGGAGAATCACAGTCTAACAATAAAACTCATTCCCTCTGCTCTTTCTTTTCAGAATTACGTTTTGCTCACAAACCAAAGAACTACTTAAAGGAGGACAATAACATTTCTCTTTTTTTTTTTGTAATTCCCAGATACTTAAATTACACAATCTTAAATCACTTCATACCCAGATAGAGTGAGTATTAGAAATGAAAGGAGTCGGATTCCAGTAAAGCCTTCATTAAATTTGGCCCATCTCAGTTTCCCTCTGAAATGGATAGCAAAAATTACAGAAGCTAAAAGAGCTGAGGTGATGGATTATAAAGAGAGGCATTGGCACAGATCATAAACCAACTGAAAATGGTCCTTTCAAACCCATTGTGAGGTGACTGCCAAGGGATAAAAATCAGAACATTGGTCACCCTTTCATGACATTTTAAATTGGCTACTTGCATCACCTTCATTGACTTCCTTTTCAGGTGCCATCGCCCCCACTGATCCACACAGTCTCATTCATTCAGGGAATGAGGTTTGACTGCAAAAACAGTGTTGGAGGTTGGAATTTTCCCCATTATAAGTGCTGGGGAGGAACTGAGAAACTGGGTGCTTGGAACAGGGCAGGGAGAGGGGAACTCTGGGGGGAAAGGGCAGAACCATCGCGAGACTACGAGGCAGGTAAAAGGCGAGTTTGGGGGCGGCCTCGCTCTCTTGCTGCCGGGGTGGCACCGGGTGAGGATCGGGACGGCTGTCGCTTGCTGCGGGGATAGTTCATCACCAGCCTGAGAGACGGACCGGCCTCTGCTCGTGCTCTCCGGGGAATCCTGCCTCTCCTCGCTGCCCTGCTTGGAGCCGGGTCGCCGCTATCCCGCCCTCCCGCTGTTTCTCCGGCGCTGCTCTGGGCTCTGCACGCCGGCCGGGACGCCCTGCCGGTTCCAGCTGCTGCCGCGGAGTTTCTGCTGCATCTCGCCCACCGGCCTGGGATTTTCACTCCAGCTCATCCCTGCTGTTGCAGCCTGCTGCTCCTGAGAGTCCTGCTGGAGGCGCCGGGCCGGCTGCCCCCGGGGTTTTCGCGGAGCGGCGTTTCTCCTCCATCTTCCCTCCTGCCTCAGCGCGCCAGCAGCGCCACGTGTTTGCCGAGCCCGCGCCGGAGCGCCCCCTGCAGCCACGTGGGGAGCACCGCACCTGCCCTGCACATCGGGAGCTGCCAGCGCCCCGGCCGGCTGTGACTGCAGCAAGGGAAAGCGCCGCAGCCGCAAGGCTCCCACTGCTTCTGGGTCTGTTTGGTGTTAACACCGCTGTTACTGTTGTGTGTTTGTCTCTTTTAATATATATATATATATATATATATATATATATTAGTAAAGAACTGCTATTCTTATCCCCACCTCGCTGCCTGAGAGCCTCTTAATTCCACAATTCTAATAATCCAGAGGGAGGAGGTTTTGCATTCTCCATTCCAAGGGAGGTCTTGCGGCCTTCCCTAGCAGACACTGTCTTGTAAACCAAGACAAAGAGCCACCTCAGAAACAGATTAGTCACGAGAATTTGCAGGAAATAACCACAGGAAGGAACAACCCAATAAAAGGCAAAGGAAAATTACACTGCACACTGACTCTGGGTGTACAAAACTATGCAAGTCTAATGGAGTTGCTGTTGACCACATGGGAGCCTTAACTCCCCTGAGACCATTAACTTGAATGCACATTTGAGAAGAGAAGATTTATTTTTAAACAGTTTTAATCACTGACATTTGTTCCATTTTTATGATGAAAACAAGGAAGAACAGAGAAAAGGTTCCTAATATAGATGTTTCTCTATTAAAATTTGTCCCTCAAGATCTTCCATCCTGCCAACTGCTACTTTTCTAGCAATTAGTCCTAATGATTTGCCTAGCTGTAAAGGAAATCACTTCAAAATGTATGCATACAAAAGCATATGTAGTTAAAATATTTATAAACAATATATTGTAGTAATTATTGCATATAATAAATATATGCCAATAATGTGTATAAAAATATGATATGCAAAATCCCCAGAGGGAAACAATAGAATGCTTTTCCTTGTTTTTCAATTCAATAGATTTCACATTTCATAATGCAGATATTAGATAATTATGATAAAGAGTATTAAAGCATCTGGTCAAATTCCAACAAATTTCCCTTTCGTTTCTTAGGGAAGTATTAAAAATCACAACTAGGAGAGCAAGCAAAGAAACTTACCATGAAGTGATGCATTTTAGCTAAAACTAAGATCAACTTTTCAATACAATCCAGAAATTAGAATCATGTCGTCTAAATGATTAAAAGCAAATAAAACCCAAAAAATCGAACGGTAAGTATGATTTTCTTCCTTTCAGCCCAGTAAGACCAGCCATGGGGTGTTCCAGAACTACACATGGGGAAGATGAACCCAGACGTCTCTCTGCTTTTTTTTTGAGCAAAACTCAAGAGAAAGTTACCTTCTCTCTGCAGAGGTGATTTTCCCAGGCTGTATTCCTCCTCAGACACTGAAACTCCCAACATCTAGCTGCAAATTCAGAAGAGAATTACACAAACTTTCTTGGAAAGATCACCACACTTTGGGAATTGCTAAGGGTGGACACTAGAATTCCAGAAAAAATACCCTCTGTGGCCAGAAAAGAGAAAGAAAAAAAGAAATTAGGAGGAAGAAAGAGGAGAAAACAGCAGCATAGTAAGAGAAATAAAACTAGATTCCCTCCAGTTTTATTAAACCACCTGCCTTAAGGTCTCTCCTCAGGGCCAGCCTGACAGGGAGGTGTTGGGAGAACACAGCTGGGGAATCACAATACACATCCTTCTCCCTCAAAGTGATTTTATTTCCCTGGGACTGCCTGATGCTGGCCACCATCAGAGGCAGAAGTCTGGACTCGAGGAAGGTCATGTCTGAATGAGCGTGGTGAATCTTGCACTCAGCCAAGTCCCTTACACAAAGGCAGGAGGGGAAATAGGCCCATTTTGCATTATTTTTCCCTTTCCTGTTCATTGCATGGTTCCCTGCAGCAGCAGTGCAGCATCATTAGAACCTACAGAATGAGGTAAAACACTTCCATTGATAAAACCTCCAAATCCCCACCAGTATTAGGGTGGGAAATGAAGCATCTTTGTCATGCTGTTCCACTGGGTGTCCGGCCAAGTGCTGTTCCAGCTTAATGCCTCTGGTTAACCCCAAGGAAAATATGAGGATTACTGAGCAGGAATGACAAGTGGCATTCACAGGGCACTGCCTCCTACTCCAGACACTGCCCCTTTCTAACCCACAAACACCTTGAGCTTCACAAGTCTACTGGAGTTGTCCTGGTCTACAGCAGCTAAGTCCTCTTAGGTGCTATTTAAATAGCAACAAAATCCCTTTCTTCACATTTTGCATTAATCCCAAGGAAAGAAATCACAGCTGATTAAAAAAAAAAAAAACCAAAATAAAACCAAAACAACAAAAACCACATGGAAATATGTTAGGAATTTCCTCATCCTCGAAACTTGACAATAAGCACATTTGAAACACTTGTGTTGTTGCTGGGAGGGAAAGAGTGGTTTACCCAATATTTAAAGAAATGTTTCAAATGTGAACAGAATAAAGAGGGTTTGTAGCCATGGTAACTTCCACAATCATTTATTAAAAAATTGTAATATCCCTGAGGATTTGTGACATGATGCAGCAACCATGTCACATTGTGTGGGCTGATGTTATGTCTTGAAAGCCTGAATGACTTGATGCGACCTGGCACGATGCTATGGATATTTAAAATTTTTCAAGGGAAATTCCAGTTCTAGTGGTTGGTAGAAGGAAACAAATTTTTGCATGGGGTTGGAAAAGGACACAAACAAATGACAATTGTAAATAATTCCTTAAAATTTGTGCACTTGCAGAGTAATTTCACAACATGGAAGGTGAAGGATAACAGAACAGTGTGGCTGCACAGGAAGAAGTTCTTATCCAACATATGGCATCTCCACTGGGACTACACAACTCCTGGAGTAAATAGACAGTGTCTTATTTTTGGTAAATATAAAGACACCATTACTATAAAAACGTAAATTCAAATTTAACCACTGGAAAGAGATTATACTTTGGAATTTTTTTTTTTCCTATTTAGACAGTCACATTTGGAACTTTAGAGCACTCATTTAAAATGAGAGCATAAAATCTTTGTGCTTTGACATCTTTTTTTCCCATTTTAAATGAAAATTAAGACTTGAAAATAATTTTTTGTGCATGTGATCTTGAAAAAAATATCTTTTCTGCTGTCATTACCACTTCGGACAGTCGATCAGACTGTTCTTTTGATGTTCAGATCAGGCACAATATGTGAGATCAGGTGATTGCCAGTTGAAAAAGTGGATAAAATTCAGGACTGATCTGACTCCAGTAGGAGAGGGAGAGGATTTTCTGGGTTATTATATCAATGCATTGCAATGAGACATCTCAGACAGAGATGTAGTATTCCCAAAATAGCATTTGTCACCACATCAGAGCAGGCATTGGCTTGGTGCAGAACACTTTCTCTTAACTTAGTATTTTGTAAGTTGCCTGAGAAGTATCAAGGAATGTGAGATCATTTGAAGCCAGTGTACATATTAATGAAATAGTGGTGAAAAATAAAAACATTGCTGCAGCACTTTCAGAAACAGCTTTCTCCCCCAAAATAGAGGTGCATCAGTTTTAAGAGGACTGTTTTATAATGGAGCTCCAAGAAACACCCCTTGAAAACTGTCTTTCCAACGGGAGTTATAGAAATTTCTTTCCTAGCAAGAGTGTGACAAAATAAATTTAGAAAAGCATTCTGCATGGAAGAGTCTTACACTGGCTCCGAAAGGATAATGACAATTTATTTCTTGGAGGGGTATGACTTTGAGAGTGTGGATCTATCAAATAATGGTTAGGAATGATCATCCACTGCAGTCCTGTTGGACTTGGTCCCAAAGGCCTGAGTTATCTCCATCATGTCCAGAGACATTATTCTCTCTGCCTCAGAGATGAGCTCTCTGCCTGTGCAATGTGTTCTCTTCATTGAAAACAACAGGCTGCAGAGCCGGAGCAGCAGGAAGTTGCAATAAATTTTATTTCTCTTATCTGAACAAGTTGCCTTGTCCCAGGTACTTGTCACCAGCATCACTTGTGAATGTTCAGTGTAGCTCAACCCATATTTGTGCTCTGCACCACCACGGGCTCCTGCACGACTGGTTGGAGAATGGTGAATGAACTAACAAGCCTTTTCTTCTTTCACAAACCTCAGTCACAGTTATTTCTCTCAGGATCTGCCAGAAAGTGTTTAGATCACCCACTGGCAATAGGCTCTGCCTTAACTGTCTAAGCACATGACCACTCCATAAACTAAAGGCAGATTTCCACTCAATAGACTTTAATAGCTAATATTTGCTTGGAGACCTTTTGTCTGCCCTCCACACGCAGGACCTGCTTCCTTTTGGAGATAAATCATAAAGAGATGAACCATAACTGAGACAGAATCTGTCCATTTAAATTTCTTCTCTTCATCATGTGGAACTGTCTAGAACACACCACATGCTCATAGACACTGACAGAGATTTGAAACCCAGAAAGATGAAGAGAGACTATTGGCCTGGTGTTGCCACATTGTATCACAGTACAAGCTGGCTTGTACAGGGCAAATTAATTCAGCTAGCCAGCTGGCTACATAAACTAGCCCCTGGGTTGAGTGACAGGAATTTCAACCAATTATGTTCCTTTCTAAGCTGCAGTCATCTCACTGGTCCAGGATTTAGGGGCATAAAAGATCAGACCAATGATGTATCCAGCCTGGGTTTTTCAAATGCCCTGTATCAAGAGGGGTTTGAGAATAAACACTCTCTATTGCCACATGAGCATTGGATGAGTGCTTCTGTTTGTCTCCAACCCACTGCTCCACGCATTCACAGCCTGGCTTGGAAGGACCTTAAAGATCATTTTGTCCCAGCCTACTGCCATGGGCAGAGATGCCTTTCACAACCTGGCCTTGGACACTTTCAGAGATGGGACAGCCACAGCTGCTCTGGGAAACCTGTGCCAGGGCCTCACCACCCTCACAGGGAACAATTTCTTCCTCATATCCAATCTAACCCTGCNGGAGTGGCTCCAGCAGCTCCCTGTCCTTGCTGTGCTGGGCCCAGGGCTGGAGGCAGCTCTGCAGGGGGGGCTGAGCAGAGTGGGGCCTTGGGGCACAATCCCCTGCCTCGAC
>VZSE01009354.1:196077-222593 GCA_013398275.1 Promerops cafer | reverse complement strand
TTAGATTTAAATGGAACTGCAAATGTCAACAGTCAGGAATACCTTAAGACAATTCTTAAGACAATTGCACCTTTCCTGCACATGTACCATTTGAGTTTAAGCTTTGGACAACCATCCAAATTAGGCTTTTGCTACTGTATTAGGAGTAGTATCTTTCTTATATCAGCTATTTCATAACAGAGATATATGTATTTTCTTGAATTCTACATCCTAACTTATTAATATGATTTCTTCCAAAACTTGAATATAGAAATAAGCATAAGAAAATACAATAAGGCAGTGGAGTTACTAAAATCTTTACAGGAGCTGAGAATTTTGAATGACAAGTTCAATTCAGAACCTAACCTTGGTGATTATTCTGGACTGGTTACTGTTCCAGTAGTGTTATTTGTTTAAACACAGAATAAATTGCAGGATCAGTGCCACCTCATCCATGCTGGCAGCCAAATATTTAATAACAATCTGTAAAGTTCACACCAGGATTTATGCTCAATAGTGACATCTGCCATCAGATCAAGAGTGTAAGAGGTAATGGTAGATAAAGAATATCATGCTTTAATGAAAGTTTTCTGTAAGTGCTTAAACAAAAGCCTCTTTTACCTGCTGACTCTTAATCATCTCATTTATTGTTTTATTCCAAAATGAAATGTGAACATTTTTCACCATCTCTTAAACCACCTGAAATTTGATGGGAATACCTAGATAAATACAGTCAGAAAACACTGTCCAACAGAACTTTCTGATTTTAGGGAAGCTCACTGAGTCCTGGATAAAGGCATAGTCATTAGGATTTAATCTATCCTGGAAAATGGAACTACTCAGCATCAGAAATCCACCCTGAGCTAAACAGAAATCCACTCTGAGCTAGAAGAACTAAAATGCCAACAGTAACATGACTGTCTGCTCATAAGGGCACATTTCCTCTTCCGTGGCTAGAGAGAATTCTCATTCCTTAAATGACACATTTTTGACACCGTTTAACTAAACAAAAAGGGGTGCTAGAAGTCAAATCATCCTCTGTAACAATACAATCCTGTATGCAGAGGTGGGTTGTCATACTCTGCTATATAGGCTGTCATTTAATTCTACTAAAAAGAAAATAACTTCTAACTCTATTGTCAGGTAACCTTCTTTGGAGAACAGTGAATTTAATGTCTAACACCCACATGAGACACAGGAATAGTTGGATTAACAAGCCATGTCATGCTGTCAGCTGCTGTTTGTTTAAATAAAATGTCACAATTTAGAAATAAATTGCAAAGTTTAAAAACATCGAATTGTTGTAGCAGCCAGTGTTTCTCTTGCTGGACAAAAGTTACATTTCATTTACACTGCATTACTTTCTAAATGTCTGTGCACATTCTTGAATCTTCACCTTGTCATTTAGGTGGCATATGAGATATTCTTCCCTATTTCTGCACATTTGTCCTTCAAAGTGAATACCTTTGAACACATCTGCTTCATTTTCTTTGAAAAAGACTAAACAGTTTAAATCCTGCTTCTGACATGTTGTTGTTTACCTCACCTTGGCGAGTGTTGTGTTTCTTCACCAAGCTTTTCTTCATTAAAGGAAGAAGGAAATAACATTTTATATCTCTTTTTAATATAATGAAAACTTGAACTTCCCTTCTCCAACACCGTCTTCAAACACAATTACAATTTATTTCACTTTCCATCAAGTTCTGGTTTGCTAGCTTATTTTTTTCCCAACTGCCACAGAAAAGTAAGAACTGAGTAGAGATTATAACTGAGATAAGGTCAAGGGGAAATGGGTTTATTGTTTTAACAGTTTATTCTAAACTATACCTGGGAGCAGCTGTGATGCAGGTCAGTAACTGACCTGGAATTCAGGGTGGATTATACCTTCACCTACTAACACACATGAACCTAGGAAGTGCTGAGCTCCATCACGCAGAGTGTGATGTTGGGAGCTTAAAGACACTCAGGATTTTTTCAGGATATTGTCCCAAAGTACTCACCTTTAATTCAAAACTGCACTTTAACTGAAAAAAAGTTTGTTTAATTAGAGACATCCCACAGAAAGTGATCATGGGTTTAGCTTAAGTTAATGCTAAGAGCTGTTAGCATGAACACATGGGCACCCATGTTGGGAATAAAGATGACATTAGGTGACAGGGAGGAACTCCAGCCCAGTCTCACACCACACAAAACCTGGGATACTCACTTGTCCAGGCTTCCCATTCTCACACAGAAAGGCCTCGTGCTCTGATGCAAACTCAGGGGCGTTGTCGTTCACATCGAGAACTTTGATAGCAACAGGCACCCGGGACACCTGGCTGTGGTTCCCTAAGGAAAGAAATCAAAGTACCCAAGGTCAGCATATTTAATTGGGAATTAAATACAGCAGTGCTTGCACCGTGACCGTGCTCTTCTGTCTCCTGCCCTTGCTTAATTGGGCTGCCTCATCTGTAAGGAATCGTGGCGCTGGAGCGCGAGCTAAAGGAGGATGGCCAGGGCTTTGTGGCTGAAAAGAACAAAGAGATCCCTGCTGCAAGCAGCATTTGTTGGAGATTAGCTCAATGAAGACCTTTCCTGGTCTAAATTGGTAAGATTTTTCTTTGATGAAGTTTGTATTGTTTTATTGATAAAGTCCATTATATATGGAAAAGGGAAGGCTGCAAACAGCAGAGATTTATTTCTTTGTTTATCTTTGGCAGAGAACAGCACATTTTACTCCATTAATTGTTCTGACTGCACATCTATTATTTCTTCATTGCAAACACAGTTAAAGTGCTGACCCACATTGGGAAAAAGATGGATGGGAGACTGACAGGGGAAACTAGACAGTAATTTGGACTATTAAAGCACTTTGATCTCCTACCACTGACCAAAACTGTGACCTGTGAACTTCTCTCTTCACTGACGTTAACAACTCATTATTTATAACATAGAGCTATTTTGCATAAAATTGCTGTGAAGAGTAGAATGAGCTGTAAGGCAAACCAACATCTACTTTGAATAGTTTTCAGAGGCAGCTGCCTGTGTCTTTCCTTCAATTCAGCATCGTTAATTTGCTTAGCTACTACTTATAAATATTTTAAATTATTTTTCCCCACGGAGCAAACCCATGAATTCAGTTTAAACTGAGGTCACCAGCTGATTTGGAGAGTTTGATAAACTGTTCCACAGCACATGCACACCTCCACAGGTACCTCAATCCCAGTTTCAAAGTCCATCTCTCAGTGAATAATATTTTCCAATCATGGTATTCTGCCTCGTTTGTATCATCAGCAATGACAAATCTCAATATTCAGTGTGCTTCTCAGTACAAATGACTACAAAGTACAAGAAGATCAGGCCCCACCAGTGCTCAGGGACCAACTGGTGGTGCCCTACAAGTGACAGATGAATAAAGGCACAATCACCATATACACTGTGGGTTTTGTGGTTTCCATCAGGGTTAATTCTGTTGTGTCCTAATCAAACCTGGTATCTTACAGCCCTGTTTCTTCCTTGTGTGCACAAGACATCCACAATATGGGAGGCTCCACCCAGAAATCTAAATGTGCAAATTTCAATTGCTCTACTAACATTGAAATGGCATGAAAATAACAATTTTAAAATTGCAAACTCAAAATATACCAGTGCTATAAAAGGCTTTATATTTCTGGGATCATCTGATATATCAAAATCCCTCCTGGATAGGACATGGAAGATCACCACACATCAAAATGTCAATGTTTTGCATCTTAAGGAGACAACAGTTTTAATATGGAAAGAAACATATCACAGAAGAAAAAGAAACACCCACCAAAATATTGTATGAGCAATATTTATGTCACTTTGCATCTTATGATCTTACTTACTAACAGGTGAGGGGAACACTTATGCTACAAAATAATGTATTTGAAACCAAATAAAACCTAATATACAAATCATTAATTCCAAATATTTTAAGCACTTTTTTTATCCTCACTTAATAAAAATACAGACAATGAATCTCAAGCTTATCAGAATTCTCAGCACTAGTGTCATATTTAAACACTAAAGATTTACTTTTATCTAAATTAATGAAATGATGGCAGTTCAAATTTTAAAGACATTACAGAGAAATGTAATTAATTAGATAAGCTTCTAAAGAAATTATTCATATCCCTTGTGACTGCCCCCAAAATGTTTGTCTTTCATCAGAAATACAAACATTAAATTTAAAGATATTATAATTAGAAACTTGATGAGAATTCATTTAAAAAATTAATTTACTAAACACAAGAGAGACCCAGCTGGTTTGGAAATCTCCAAACAAGGGGACATCCACTGCCTTTTAGGGTTCCTGTGACTGTGGTGACATTTGTTGTTGAGAAAGAGAGAGAAAGATGGAGAGGGAAATGTCTCTACAGCTTGTGCTGCCCACCACCCTGAATACACCGCGTTATTTTGTCATCCCAAACTTCCCAGGGAAATTCCACTTTGTGCTAAGTGCTTCCCTCTGCCCTGAGCACACCTATTCAAACACGTTAACGAGTCCTCACTAGGCAAACCCAGGCTGAACACGCAGTCAGGATGGAATCGCTCCATCTGTCCATTTCCATACGTTTCACGTCGGCAGACTCTCGCTGCTAAAACGTGGACAGAGATGTCCAAGCTTAAACCCACAACTGCTGGCACTGCCCCAAGTGCTGGAACTGGGAGTAGGGAGGGATTGAAGAGGATCCAGGCTGGTCACAACCTGCCACAACTGCGTGGTCACTGCCCTTCAGGCCGTGGGCTGTCTCACTCGTTAGTATTCAACGTTCAGGACTTTTCCTCATTTGTATGAATGGACAGTCAGTTCTTTCTAAACCAGGAACAAAACTGAGTTTAATTACTGCGTGGGTTTTTGCTTACTTTGGTTTTTTGCCCAATAAACCCCTCAGTCAGTAGATTTAAGGGAGACTGAATCTTCTTGCATGCACCAGGCAGACAGCAAGACTGATTGCTTAACTTCCAATCTGTTATTTTATGCAAAATCATTTAAAAAAGGGTAAAGTTAGAGACTCTCTAAGGAACTAACCAGATTTTTAAAAGCTTTATCACCTGTATTTATTGTGATGCACAGTTTAAAAAGACGTACCTTGATTTTTGCATATATAAAAGTATCATTAAGGCTGTCACTTGAGAAACATCAGCTTTGTTTGAAAATTCAACGCACTGAGATGCAAGACTGAAAAATATTGTGAAAATTTCCACTAGTCTAGTTAAATAAAAGTGTTTTCAAGCTCAGGCTGCACAGAAGGACTTAGTTGGTCATCTGAGAACACCACTCTGTGTCTAGATGAGCACAGAACATTTCTGAGCTCCAGCAGTGAGATCCAGATGAGCACAGAACACAACACAGAAAGAGCATCTAGACAGATCCAAGGAAAGGAAGACTCCATGCAAAAATAACTAGTGGAACTTAGCTTGGGTTGACAAATAAACTTCCAAAAATTGTGGAAAATCCACCGGGGTTTAGATATGCATATTGAAAGGTTTACAGGAGTTACAAGCACCTAAAATGCTCTTTCCCCCCAGTTCACAAGACTCTACTGGAACATGAAATGCTTGAAATAACCAACTTGCTGGTACTTCTCTGAGTAACCCACTGAAATCTACTAAGGACTTAAAAACGCTGTCAATTTTGACACCAAAATGATGAGGCAGATCAAATTACCAAAGTCAAATTCAAACAAACAAACAAACAAAAAAACAAACAAAAATTATCAAGCAACTTAGTGTCTCCAAACCTGAACTTTTAGAGGCTACAGCCCCATGTTTTACCACTTGTTATTGGGATCAACATTTTTCGTCCTTCCTGGAAAAAATCCTACATAACTGAGATGCATCTGTATTGTAGGAAATTTGTATTACAAAGCACTGAGTGTTGTCAACACTGTTACTGCACACAGCAAGAGTTTCTAGGAGTAACTAGAGCTTATAAATACAAGTTTTGGTCTTGTACCACAACTAACAAAATATGATGCAGCTTTTCAACTTCCATAAACATTTAGATTTCATGAACTTGCTTAAAACACTTCCCCCTGTCTTCCCTTGACTGATAAAATGGTTTTTGAGATAAAGAGAATTATTGTGGCCCAAAATGAAGTTTATAATTTATTTAACCCAAAGAAATCCAGTTTAGTTCAGTTTTCCTTTAGGTAATTAAATCATCCAAAATCTCTTCTACATTCTCTGTAAAAATTCATTGGCTGTCTTGCATTTTACCTAAAATTTACCTAAATAGAAAGTAGATTCCTAGAAAATAAATTTATTATTATTATTATTATTATTATTATTATTATTATTACTACTACTACTATCATCATCATCACCACCACATGGTTTGGAAATGCTTATTTCATGCTTCTCTGATTCAATGAAATTTCTACAATAATAATATTTTAAATTAGCAGTAGAGGAAGTTCTAGTTCTAACAAAGAAATCAAAACAAAATCTGAATCACTAACTTAATAAAAACAACAGTGCTTGGTTTACATCCCTTATATTTCAAACTTATTAAGTTGTATTTTAACAGATCCAGTCCCCATGACTATCAAAGTTGTATCTGATGATTTTATTAAGATAATTCGCAGGACAAGTTTATTTCTCCTGATATAGTTTATGCTGTTGCTTTCTTTAGGCAATCCTTTATTTCTAGAATGCCACAGATTATAACAATCTTTCTGTCATATAAAACTGACAAATCTGACTTAAAGAATCCTTAGATACACAGATGCTACTGTGAAACAGAGGTTTTATTTATGTTGAAGCTTAACTCTAGAAATCACATAGTGCAGCAAATACTGGGCTCGTTTGTCTGCAGCGTTGGGTAATGATCTGATTCAAGAGAGGCTGAGTGCCTGAAACTCACTCCAAAATTGTCAGGAAGACAGCAGTTAATTGCCAGCATTCCTCTTAAAAATACCAGAACACAAGCTATTTCTGAGCTGGGACAAAATTCAAACAACCAAACTAAAAGGCCAGACAGAACTGTTCACCAGGAAGATTTCGATTCCCCATCAAAATGTTTGTATTTTTAAAGGATGAGAAGCCGTGGATTATCGAAATAGCAATATAAACGTATCAGTGCTTAACAGGAAGGCTCCTGGACGAGCTGCTAAGACAAGAAACCAACACGGCCTCCTAATTATTATTCAATTTGTAATTCTTTAGCACATGGAACACGCTGGAGGAGCACAGATTGTGGCGAGTGTCTGTGTGTACATGTGTGTGGGAGGGGCGCGGAAAGGAAAGGATGTGGAACATATTTCTCAGGTTTGTTCCTTCAGTCATTCTTTGGGAGAAAAATAATAATGCAGTTGAGGAGTTTCGTCTCCTTTCAGTAGCTCCCTGGGTTTATTTTGTTGTGGGCTCCAGAAGGATGAATGAGGCAAGAGCAAAGCTTTGTCACACTCTATTTCTATTTCCTCACTGAGAGATTGTCACAAGTTTAACCAAGAAGTGGCTTAATATCATCCACCTCTTCAAAGCTGAATTTGGATTTAAGAAGTTCCCAAAGTTCAGCAACTCCATCTGTAAAGAGGTGACTCAGGAAGGCCACACTCACCCACCTTTACTCAATATATTAGATGTATCACTTGGGACTAAACAACTGATTTTACTTTCAGGTTGCTGACAATACCGAAACAAAACATAAAGATTAAAATTTCTTTGCTACCTGCACACACCATGCCAGAAAATGTTAATTAGATACACTATACCCTTCAGGTCCTATTTTCACTACCTTTCTTTTTCTGTGGGATTTTTTTTTTTTTTTTACATAAGTGCACATATGACACTAAAATTGTTTCATATAACCCAGCACCAATCAGATTCTGAATCAATTACCTAAAATATGAAGAAAATGGAGACATGCAGGCAAAAAGACCAGATGGGTTTTTTTTCATAAGTGATATTCCACCTAGCCCTGCACTCAGTTCGTTGCTTGCCACTCTAAGTAGCAATACTGAATTATTTCCTACATTTGAAATCATTTAAGATTTCAAATTTAAATACACTTTAAATTAAACCAGGGATTTGAACCGGGTACTTTATTAACTTCAAAGGATCAACACTGATTTATAAAACTTGATAATACATTTTAAAAAGGGAGTCTATTCCTTTCTTACAGGTACAATGCATACTGATAGAATCAGTTAGCCCTCATTTTGCTTATCGGAGGTCAGGCTGTAATTTGACATTCAAATGCAACCTCTCTGCTATTTTTCATGCCATGAAGCCATGCAGTTATTCTGCAGCTTCACAAATAGTTACTCTGTAATTACCTCTGATACTCTGTGAATTGTAAGATCCATTTGCAAAACCCGGAAAGGTTTCCAATTTTCTGCAGAAGTATCTTATTTTGCCTGGTGTATTTGCATGATATTGCCTTGTCTGAGTGCACAGATCAAAAGGGCTTGGAAAGGAGAGACTAGATCAGAAAAGCAAAACATCCCCTCAAATGTAGTTCACAATTGTGAAAAGGGCCTCTTCTACCACAACCCTGGTTATAAGGGAAAATCAAAAGACCCTGTTCTATTTAGATTTAGCTGTGCATGATAAGAGAGGAGAAGCTGTCCTCAGCTGCAATGAGAATGAGAACATGGGCCACACTGAGCAAGCTCTAAGTTTGTCCTGGAGGGAGCAGAGGATGCTGAAAGAAATTCGTATCCACCTTGGGGCTGGAGGGGATTGGGAAGCAAAGACAACCCCCACCCCTTGTGCCATCCTTCCAAAAACTCAACAACCCCAAAACGTGAGGATTTCGGGTTATTCCAAATCACTCTGAGTGGTGGTTTGTGTTTAATCGCAACGTGTATGTTTGGAAAACTCCACCCTGGTGTCACCACTTCCTACTCACTGGCATGGGCTCCAAAGAGCAAATGCTAGAAGAGATAGGAGATGCTCCATGTACTGGATAACACGAGTGCTCACTACATGGAACACACCTATTGCATCAGAGAGTGATTTGGAGGCTGTGGATGCATTTACCTGGACTTCAGAGCAAAGCCTGTGACTGCCTGCCATGGCATTCTCCTGGAGATGCTGCAGTCCATGCCTTGGACAGGTGCACCTTCTCTGGATGAGAAACTGGCTGATGGCCCCACCCAGAAATGGGGACTGGTGCCACATCCAGCTGGTGCTGGGCACCAGAGGTATCCCCCAGGGCTCAGTGTTGGGCCCAGTCCTGTTCAGTACCTTTATGGATGATCTGGATGAGGGAACTGGGGGCATCCGCAGCAGTTTGCAGATAACATCAGCTTGGGTGGGAGTGTGGATCTGCTGGAGGGCAGGAAGGCTCTGCAGAGGGATCTGCACAGGCTGGATCCATGGGCTGAGGCCAATGGTGTGAGGGACAACAGCGACAAGTGCCAGGTCCTGCCCTGGGGTCACCCCAACCCCATGGAACTGGGCTGGGGCAGAGGGGCTGGGAAGCTGCTGGTGGGAACAGCCCTGGGGGTGCTGGTGACAGGGGCTGCACACAAACCCAGGTGGGCAAGGGGCCGATGGCACCTGGGCTGTGCCAGCCCTGGGGTGGCCACAGGACCAAGGCAGGGCCCATCCCCTGGGCTGGCCCTGCTGAGGGACCTCGAGGGCTGTGCCCAGCTCTGGGCCCATCACGGCCAGAGAGCCCTGGAGGGGCTGGAGCGTGTCCAGGGCAGGGAACGGGGCTGGGAAGGGGCTGGAGCCCAGGAGGGGCTGAGGGAGCTGGGAAGGGGCTCAGCCTGGAGAAAAGGAGGCTCAGGGGGACCTTGTGGCTCTGCACAACTCCCTGCCAGGAGGGGACAGCCGGGGGGGTCGGGCTGTGCTCCAGGGAACAGGGACAGGAGCAGAGGGAACGGCCTCAGGCTGGGCCAGGGCAGGCTCAGGGTGGGCAGCAGCAGGAATTTCCCCATGGAAAGGGGGCTCAGGCCTTGGCAGGGGCTGCCCAGGGAGGGTTGCAGTGCCCATCCCTGGAGGTGTCCCAGGAAGGGCTGGAGGTGGCACTCAGAGCTCTGGGCTGGGGACAAGGTGGGCATCGGGCACAGCTGGGACTCCATGGCCCTGGAGGGCTTTTCCAACCTGAATGACTCTGGGATTCTGTGAATGCATGAGGGGAGAAAAATGAGATATGAAAGCATGGGAACAAATGGATGGGATGAGACTTGGAAAGAGCTGGAATGGGCATCCTAAACAGAAATTGTAACATCTTTGCAATATTTGAGTAAGAATTATGGGTCCTTGTCTCTTGACAGAAGCTCTGGAGGCAAACAGCATGTCCTCAGAGGCTGCTCTGCATATTTAATTTTGACCACAGTGAGGTTTATATTCACAGTGACACATAATGAAGATATATGTGACACATCAATATGAGTAAACAAATACATAATTCAAAATAAAGTATTAGTAGAGCTGCTTGAGAGGGTTGTATTGGAAGCTGCTGAAGTCAAATCAGGTTTATGACAATGAAGCAATTCCAGTTTATTCACTGATCCTACGTAAATCCTTAAGGGAAAATGATAAAAAAACCAACACTGCCAACATCCTTCCACCCACATATCTATCCAGAGACCAAACTGAAACAACTTCTGGCAGAAAACAACCTGTATTTGTGATAAAGCACTGTGTAATTGAGCCTTATTTACCTCTAATGAGGACACAAGTCAGGAGGAAGTTTGCAGTTATGTCACACTCAGTAAAATTAGCTGTGTTATGTACTGAAGTGGGGAATCATTACGACTGCAAAAATTAAAAATACAGCTAAAGTTCTAGCACTTACTAGCAGCACTTATTAACTACTACAAGAAATAGCAACCTAGAAATATTTGAAGTTTTACTGTTAAATTTTTGTGCAAAAGGCCAATGCAAATCAAACACACAAACAAACGTGAAACAAATGGAAAAATGATACCTAACTTCAAGCCTGAGCAATAGTAAAACAACATTTGTGATCTCTGGAAGCATCTCCAAGAAGGGAGCATTGCTCTACAGACCCAGCATGTCAGCAAAAGTAAGAGGCTACTAAAAGATTTTGAGCAAAGGTTTTCCATTTCCTTGTGGCAAGCACCATTAGGAAGGAAAAAAATCAGGAAAACAAAGAACCTCAGAATCATCTTTCTGATACTTTTATTATACACTCCAGAATAATAACAGTGTGATGAAATGCCACTGGATATGTACTTTTGTGGATCAAAACACCTAATTAGGATTCCAGATTTTCTGAGGCAGTGTAATGCCTTAAATCGTTGTGAGGAAGTAACAGGCTTTAATTTCTAAATATAACAATGAGTAACAGGTTTTAATTTCTAAATATAACAATATATAAAAATCCAGAAAATAATATGCTGTCCTTGAATGACAGAAAAGAATTTGACTTAAAAATAAGGCAGTGAACAGGCAGGAAAATAAATTGATTGAAGAAAAAAATTTAAGACACAACAAATGTAGCAGGACATGATTTGCTGCTGTGTTTCTCAATTCCAGCTTAACCAAGGGAGTTGTAGTGCCATAAAACAGTCAGGAATCTGTCCCACACTTTAGAGCAATTATATTATTAATATGCTAATACCTCATGCATATTAAAATCTTATAAAAATATTGACTTAGATCTGCAAGGTCTTATTGTCAATTATAATTAGCTATGAAATTTTCTAATGACTAGCAGCAATAATAATAACAATAAGCAGACTGATTGAGGATGAGTTGTCTGGAATATTTGGGGGTTTTTATTTGAAATGGTTTCATGATTGAAGTAAAATAATTTATAGCTCAAATGAAATCCCTCCCTTACTCATAGACAAAACATCAAAATGCTTTAATAAAGATTTTTATTAAAGCAGAATTTATTATAAAAGCATTTAAATGTCATTACTTTTAGAGCTCATATTCCTTTCTGAGACTGAGCTTCTTAACAGTGCAATTTAATTACTCTTATGTTTCCTTCACAGATAAAATATTGCTGGATATCCTGGATATGAATCAGGTTCTAGGAGTTCAGCATCAAACCTCCTTACTTACACACCTTCAGCAATAAGCAAAAAAGACCTCTCCAGCACATGAGAATGCACCTTTAAAAATACCATCTCCTTTGTTTTTCAGACAGAAAATAGTTCCATTCCTTCCTGCCCTTCACCTTTGCCAGAGGCTCAGAGCATGCTGCTCAGAGTCTTTATTCTAGACAGAAATGTGCCTCAAGATTGACTGAAATTATACTGAGTTACAAACCCCTACTCTGACCTGCTCTCATGCAGAAAAACCAGTGGAGATTTCAGATAGTCCCCATCTGCTCAGAACTGATGAACTCAGGTTCTCAAATGAGGTGAATTCCACACAGTATTTCTAAGATTAATCTTATTTTCTTTAGAACTTCTAATTCAAATGTTCCAAGTGCAGATGGCCAGTTGCTAGCTGGTCAGGGTAAAGATGCACTTTGCTAATAGAACATATATCTATATATCAGCTATATATCTATATGGTCAGCTTAACCAGCCTCTAATTTTCCTCAAAGTAACTAATAAATATTCTGTGCACTAATTAGTCATGTACATTTCTGCTTGTATTCCTTACTTGAATCCTTCCCTGCTTTATGCCCCTGGAAACCATATTTCCTTCTAAAACACCACCCAATGCCCCAACCTGTTGTGTTTTAAGCTTTGAACAGTGTTCCAACTCCTGTATAACTTCATGAAATGAACATTTGCCAATCTAGAACTCGGATGTCCAGCCTGGATTTGTAATGCCCAGAAAACAGAAGTATCATTTGACTGTTACTGCAAATCTCTCTCCTTTTCCTTGTCGTAATGATGTTTACTACTTTCTTTGACCTTATTTTGTTGTTTTTTTCTACTGAATTCCTCTGATGCTTTATTCACAGCTGCCTCTGGAATCAGAGGTCTCCAATTTCTACTCACCATCCCAGACCTGAATTTTAGTGCTTGCTCCTGAACTACTGAGGCCACTTCACACAGAGATTGCTTCACAAGCACACTCCTCTCCCAGCTGCACTTCCTCCTAATATGGCCCCTCCCATGCTCTTATCTATGTGGATCACCTCTCCTGCTATTCTTGAGCTGTGTGAAACACTGATGGGAAAATCTGTGCTATGTTTGAATAGACTTTCACAGCTGAGAGCTGCAAACTGGCTTGACAAGATGCACCAGCCCTCCACTGCCCAATGGCAAACCTTCCATGACCCATTAGGATCTGAGGAGCTCTGTGTAACCCTCTAGTCATGTGCAAAATGATAAAAACCACCTTAGCAAATTCTGTTTTTTAGTGTAAAAATGATGGATTATATAGTTTGAGTTCCACTAAACCAGAGCAAAAAGGGTCAAGCAGAAAAGGTTAATATTCCTGAGCTTCTCTTGTTTAAACCTCCATAAAGTCTTATTTCCTTCTCTTTCTCAAACTTACCGAAATTTACTCAGCCTTAAGTTAGAGATAATTATATGATGTACCAAAGGAACTCTCTAAAATGTTAGAATTATTGCTAATAATGCCTACAGTTATTTTTACCATAAAAGGCTAAATAAAATTAAATAAATGAAAGCATAATGAAAGCAAAGGTATTCACGGCATTAAAAAGTACATTGTAGCTAAAGGCTTGTTTTGAAGAAATATGTGTCTCTTCCTTTTTAATTAGTGTCCTTGCATTTTTTAAAGGAATACACACTACAGATAACTTTAGCAGTGCATGTGCTGGGTGATGATTCAATTACTCTATTTATGTTCTCGGTAAACCACAGAGAGCCTTTCTGGCTTTATGCCCTTTCCCATTAGGTGACAAAATTGCCTCATACTTCTTCATTTCCAAAGAATGCTGTTGGTGTGGGTAATTACCTGTGTCAGAGCCCACAGCTTTGTCCTTGAGACGCCTCTGCTCTGGGCCTGGAAAATATTTATTGTGGTCAAATCACCATTTACATTTCAAGATCTTGTCTAGAGTTTCACCTCTTGCTTTGAATAATTATTCAGGAGGATTTCTACTTGTGGCAGTTCTGGTGCATTGCCCAGCCCTTGGGCAGGGTGCTGAGGCTGCCGTGGGAGTGCTGCTTGCTCTGCACGTGGGGCTGAGTGCCAAGGACCCTTGGATCAAGCAGTCAATCCCAATGAAAATAACATCTCTGTGACTGCAGTGCCTGCAGACTAAGGACAACAGAAATTCCATTAAAACCCTTCATTCAGAGATTTAAACCTTGGCTAAAAGCATGGCTCCAGGCTACAAGAAATATCCTCTCCCAGGCACTGGCTTTGGAATTCCCTAGGGGTCTGCTCTGTTGTGTGTCTGTGAGTGTGATGTGCAGAGTGTGAGGATCACAGGATCTCAAAGTGGTTTGGGTTTGAAGGGACCTGGAAGATCATCTCATTCCATGGGCAGGGACACCTCCCACTGTCCCAGGCTGCTCCAGCCCCAGTGTCCAGCCTGGCCTTGGGCACTGCCAGGGATCCAGGGGCAGCCCCAGCTGCTCTGGGCACCCTGTGCCAGGGCCTGCCCACCCTGCCAGGGAACAATTCCTAATTCCCAATGTCCAACCTAAGAGGGAGAAGAATCCAGTGCTGCAAGTAATCATAACACAGCTCAGAGGAAATTATAAGCCTTGAGTAGTCCACTCAGTGCTACATGGAGTGAAAGCAAGCTTGGGGACTTTAAAGGGATCATCATTTAGCTGTCTTTAGAGATAATGAGCTTTCTGTTATTTATTGATGTGTTTGCCACAAATCTGAGCCAGCCAAGTGGAATATATTTAGAAGTCTTTACTTGTTGAAATCTATGCTATCATTCAAGGAAGCTAAACTATGTAATACACATATTCTGGGGAAAAAGATTACCTCACTTTTTAAAAAGACAATTTCAGATAAGCATTGCTAATAATGAAGGCATTGCAGTATATTTTGTTTCCAAAGAATTCACTAGAATCCTGTATCTCAGGCAGATCTCAGCTTCAGTTTCGGAGGGATGAGTATGCAAATATCAGGATATTCATATTTAAATCAGAGGAATGTTGTGCAGTCAAATTCTGTTGCTAATAGATTTCTTTCTAGGCTAAGTTAAGCCAGCTTCTCTGAGATAAGTTCTGCTTTGGTTTCAAACTACATCAGTTCTCCATTTATTACTGCTGTTGTTATATCAATTAACCAGGTGGGCATTTCTTTAGTATTAATGGCCCACATTAGTGAGTGTGCTAGGAAGTATCTGCAAGGTGGCTGTTCCAGCCATCAGCAAATGGAAATGGAAATCCATGGAGCTGGAGGCAGAAAGAGGACAGAGTTTAATTATTACATGCCTTATCCATGTCTGGCCATGGATAAGGCAATCTGATCCCTTGAATGATCAGTGATTCTGAGCTCCATTCAGAATCTGTAGGAAAAAATGGTCTAATAAATAAGTCATGGCTGTTTGATTTTCTCGTCCTCTGACTAGCATTGACAACACGTAAGGTGGTAAGTGCTGCAAAACCTGTGCAAGAAACTGGGAGAATACTGTGCAGGTTAAGCCCAGCCTGAACCCTGCTCTGCTTCACTGCCCAGCAAAACTGGCAGCCAGTTAATGCCAGCAACAGAAGCATGTCAATGGGAGCAGGAGTTACAGCTATAATCGTAATCTGCACAAGGAAAAAATGTATCTGTGGGTTCAGGAGAATGGGATCACATCTGACTATTAGGATCCTGACTTCACTAGATTTTACTGAATGGTACAAAATTCATTTCAAGCAAGTAGCAAAGAACCAAAGATGTGATGAGCCTTTGTACACACAAAAAAGATGCACCAAAAGAGACGTCTGTAATTTAATCATTCATTCTTACTTCACTGCAATTCAGGCTGTCAAAAAATCCTTGCACATGCCTCCAGATTCCTTCCTCTTCAGGATACAGCTCCAGAGAGCTTGAACACATGAGCAGCACTATCAACCCTGACTTACAGAGCAAATCTACATTCACCCCTCTCTCAAGCATTTACATTTAAAATAAACCTCCCAGCCTTGGCTACAACTTTAAGCTCATGTAAGTCTCAGCTACACCACAAATGAGAAATATCATTAGGTCAGTGTTTAAAGTCCAGAGTCAGTGACAACATTCACCCTTTATATCCACAGAGCACAAAGGTTTGTTCTCAGGGAATCATTTTGCCAGTGGAGCTGATTCCTCCAGCCTGTCATCACCTGGATATTCCTGCTCCTTTCCATTCAGCAGGGTAAACTTGGTGAATGGCAATGTAGAAAGAAAATTTAAGAACCAATTCACAGGTTCAATAGCTCCGAGTCTCACCCTTGCCATGAGTGTATTTCTTCTGCACACCCTAAGCCTGCATTTCAGAGGCATCTTTCAAAGATGTCAAGGTTCTTTCTAATATTATCTTCTCTTAAAAACCCATATGGCAGAATTCATCAGCACAGAGGAGACAAGCGAGGAAAAAAGTTAAGCAACAAAGAAGCAAAAATTAATTTGATCCCATAAGAAAGAGATGTAAGAAATCACACAATAGGAAAAATGTGCAAAAGATATTTAGGAGCAGACAAATTTAGCAGTTGAGAAGACCAAAGCTGCAGAAGGACTTTAAAGGAAAACATATAACTAAATCTGAAATACTGAAACCAGCGCCTAAATATCACCTGTATCACCTAAACATCACCTGTACCGTGTTAACCTCATTCAATTCATTCTTTTCCACAGACAGCTCTTTGCATGGTTTAATCTCTAGTAACCACAAAAAGATTAAAGAATTTGCTCTTGTGGGCATGCAGATATTAAGGGAACCTCCCAGTGTGACCATCCATGGGACTCTGTCAGGCACACTCCCACCAGCCTACACTGTCACTGTTGGGACCCAGCAGCAGCTCCAGGTCCCCTCTTGGCTCCCCACACCCCACTCACAGCCAGAGCAGGTTTTCTCACTGGTTCCAGCCCAGGTTTCCCTTGGCAGAGTCCCAGACATCTCGTTCCATAAAGCCATTTATTCCCAGCACAGTAACTCAGCCACAGCCCGAGCCTGCACCTCTGAGGAGGGACCCCACAAAGGCTTTTATCCCTGGGCTCTTATCCCTTCACAGCCTGAGCACGGGGAAGCTTTGGCTGTTCATCCTGAGCCCTGGGCTCCTGCCCTGATTCTGGGTGTCCCTCACCCAGCTGTGCTCAGGTCCTCGGATCCCTTGTCATGCAAAGGGTCACAGGTCACATCCTCCTGTCTCTCTGGGCTCCCACCCAGAGCTCAACCTGCAGCTTGCAAACCAAGCTACCTGCACCAGGTGTGTCCCTCAACACAAGCAGAATGCACCGTGGGCACTGGGTTTAAACAGGAGGCAAAGCCCTGTGCGCTGGCCACGCATTTCAGGAACCAGAACGTGAAGGCAATGCAAAAGTCTGGGCAAATGGCTGAGGGAGAGCCACTCAAGGCAGCTGTTCTCTAGTCTGGCTGGCCAGTTTAACTCCCTGGAAACAAAGGCTGCAGAAAACCAGAAACTCCTTCGAAAGAGTCTGTCAGCAATGGGAAAGTAAAGGAGGGAACAGCACCATCCAGAATGTCTCACTTGGCACAGGTCTCAGAATACGATGGTAATGCTATTTGTCACCAATAGCATGAATTTGTTCTGAACAAGCACTGGCCAGACATTTGGCTATGAATGAGAACAGAAAATGTCTTTCTTCTAAATAAAAACCCATCCAAATGAAAAAAAACCACAAAAATGCCACCAAAAAAACCCCAAACTGGTCTTTCACCTGTCAAGTACACATAGAAGAATCACATTCTCCACTGGTTCACTTTTCTCCTCCTTTTTTTGCTAGGCATGAAAGGGTTAAAGTCGTATTTTGGAGCATTAATATTAAAAATGTTTAAAATTATCCACACACATTTTAAATCAGATCACTTTTAGAAAGATCAGCCCGTCTGAACCTGGGGATCTTCATCCCCATTTCAAGTGAAAATGCAGAACCAGTAACTCTCCATTCAGCCCCACCAATCCTGCCTTGGAAGATTCCTACCTGAGACAGTGGCTGAGGGATGATACAAATAAATAACTTTGTCATGATGACAAGCAGGAAACTGCCAAAAATTACCTCAGCTTAGAGCACTAATTTAGATGCACGTACCTTACTACCACAAAGCTCTGACATAGTGAATTTTACTTTGTCAAAAGCTGGTGTTTGTCTGTGAAAGTGTTGCTAAATCAGAGCGTATTTAGGATCTACCATGCTTGGAATCAAGAAATAAAAATCCAGTATGATGGCTTATGAGTAGTAAGGAAATTTAATGGCAATGAAATGGCCTGGTCATTGCCCTGCAGATGGAGAGGAGAGCCTTGCACAAGCCCTGGGAAGCAGCCAGCCCAGGAAGAGGAAATGGTCCTGCACCAACAATTCCGACATATTTATTTCCCTGCGAGAGATCAGCAGTCCATTAATAAGACTGTCAGTGAAGGCATCGTAATGACACACTTTGTATTTGCATTTGCTGCTTGTGTCTGCCTCCAACAGATTTCTCTTATTTTACAACAGAGATTTTGTCTGTCTTGGAAAAAAAAAAAATCTAAAAATGCCCATTTTGCCTTGTTTGACAGTTCTATAAGCAAATTTAATTTCTGCTTGAGGAGCTTAAAAATAATTTTACTTAAATAAGCAAAGAAAGTAGTCTATGAAATTAAGCCCCTGTTTTATGTAAATGTCAAATAATTATATTAGGAATGCACAAATAAGCCATCAGCAAGAACACAAATGCTTAGAACAAGATTGGCATTATTATTTTCATAGCCAGTCTGATAAGAGGCAATTTTACAATAGCAGTAGATGTTGAGGCTCCCATGAAGTCTAATGACAAGGCCGATTTCTTACAAAATTCTTAAGTATAATTATGTTTCAAAAAACTGAAAGTGCAACAGGCAGACTTCATGCTTGTGTGGCTTAGTAAAGTGCACTTCTGGCAACTTTGTTCTGACAAATATATGTAAAGGACATATAAAAATGAATTGGAGGAGTGTCCTGCAAAATTATTCCTTTTATCTTGTTCATTTTTGACATTTTGGAGGAAAAAAATTGTACAATGACTTCACCTTACATCTTACTGTTCCAACATCTGAGAGTGTTGGATCATAAACTAATAATTCTGCTTTACATGCTGTTGGTAAATCTCATGATCTGAGAAAATTAGTATGGCTGTTTTATATATTTTTCCTTTAAAAACATTAAAATTATTAATTGGCTAGATATTAAGCTGAAAAATACGCCTGATGAAACCACAGCTTCCTTTCTTTCCTCATGTGCTTCCCTGCTGCTTGGCTTTCCTGCACGCAGAAAGTATTTCTGCTAATTTATTAAAGTATTGTTTGGCTGCAAGATGGCTCAGTAACAGGGCACTGGCAGTGCTACTGGCAGTGAAATCCCCAAATTACTGAGGTGGGCCAGAGGAACACAGGGTACAAGGACTGAAGTTGGGAGCTCAGTTCACACCCAGACCCACCTTTCCCACTTACGTGTGTCACGGGTTCGTAATGTGCTTGGTTTTGAAAACAAGTACCACAGGAAAGACATTAGACAGCAAAAATGGGCCAAATAAGCATATTTTATCCCCCAGTTTATGATATTCATAGCTACAGTGCCACGAAACTGAGCTCCAAATGCTCTGTACCATAATGCTGTGTCCTTCAAAGCAGCAATTTGGGGGAAGGCCAGCGTGGCATCACGCAGATCTCTCCGTGCAGGAGTGAGCAGCACTGATCACCAGGCTCTGGAGGCAGATTTCCTACAGTGCTGGCTCAAGTGTGGGCACACACGGGGTTCTGCTGCACACTGAGAGCAGAACAGAGCCACCAGCAGAGAGGTTCCAGGGTTTGTGCTCCAGCTCAGCACACGACACAGGGTGGCAGGCCCACCTTCCCCACCTGCTCCTTTGCCTCAACATGCTTGTGTCAAATGCACTGTCTAAAACACAGTGCTAATATGAATAATAAATTACACTGTCATGTGTGATCCTGTCAGCAGCTCCAAATTAATTAAGAATTCTCCTTGATTAAAATCTCTGACCCGTATTGCCAGGCAGGGCAGCTCTCCTGACTCAGGTGTGCAGAGCAGCCACCGGGGCTCTGTGGACCTGAACAATGCAGGTTCTTGTTGGGAGCTGGGTGTGAGTAAACTCATCCATATGTATCCAACAGCACTACTTTCATGCAACATTACCCCTGTGCTTAATCATTTATGGCTCTGAAACATAATAGCACTCAGTATTAAGAATGTCTGGGTTGAGCTTTTAATTTATTTCTACAATAGCAAAGCTTTAATTTTTTCTGACTTAATAGAGCCAATTATAAGGCTTTGGTTTGGGCTTTTTAAACCATTTTTTAACCCTGCATACCCTGCACATATGTACTCATCTATCCCTTCAGAATCTCTCATCACTATATTCAAAAAATAATATGCTGTTGTGAAAACTAAAAGAAATGGAACTTGCACAAAAAATAAGCTTTCTTTCCAAAATTCTCTAACTTGAACATCCAATGCATTTCATTTTACATTTAATTATGTAAAGTTTCCACTACACCGCCTGTTAAAATCAATTACAAACCCAACAGAACAGTCAGAGTACACAAACACTTACTGGTTTCAGTGGCTACAATAGTGATGTTGTGCCATGTGCTGGTTTCTCTGTCCAGGGGTGTTGCCAGAGTTATTTTCCCATCCTCTGCGTTGATGTTGAACTGTCTCTCAAGGTCAGTGTGGCGATCAATGGAAAACCTGAAAAACAGACATCCCTGTAATCTACTTAATGAAGCTGGTGTAATCCATACAGTCAAAGAGACAATTTAGGGAGCCCTCTGAGAGCTGCAGTTTTATAGCTAAATGGATTGAGAAGCTCGATAGCATAATAATTTAGAAGACAAAATGACAAACTGAGGCTAAAAAAACTTAATAATTATTGCCCAAGGAGTAATTAGCTGTATACCCAATGTGAAGGTCGTAAAGTGCCCTCAGGTTCACTGGGTAGCATCTCTGAAAAACGGTGCTGATCAAGAGTTAATTACACAATCCATCACATTTATTGGACAGTTTCTATGGTATTTCACAGTAACTGATGATAATTTCAACAGTAATGCATTAAGCCACAAAAGTGGTGGGCTTTGTGGTTATTTTAAAAAAGGGCTGAATAATATTATTTTACCAATAAATTTCAGATTAATGAAGCATGAACAATTCACCAAGCACATTATTTGCTTATGGTTCAAGCAGCTCCATCAGCAGAGCACAGTGAATCACCATTTTTTCCTATAAAACACTGCAAATGCTGGAGGCTCGATTCTTTTATGGGTTGACATCACTGATTTTTAACCAAAATCTAACAGGTAGTCAGAGCTTGCAAATGTGAATGTCCAGGTAAATTCTGCAGCCCGAGCAGGGAGCCAGAGCTGCAGTGGCTTGCTCCCACGGTGCATTAAGCAGGATGATGATTTAAAGCTCAGGTCCAGATCTCCAGAAAGCTTTTATGTTTGTCCATTTGCACAGAGTTATTTTATTAATGAATTATTCGCGAAAAGAAACTAAATCACAAAATTGAGCCTTCAGGTTCTTGACAGGAGAGGAAGGGAAAGAGGGAGCTGAGTGATAAACTATTGATATGGTTTAACAGAAATTGACTTCAAGGGGTTTTACTGAATCCTAATTGTGGATTTATAGAAAAGCCTTTTTAAGCCTTTGTGTCTGTGTATTACAGAAGCTACCAGCACGCACTGGCAGTTTTTGCTGTTCTGTATTACAGCAGGCACAATAGTTAGGGGAGTTAGGATATGGTATCAGACTCAATTACCTTATGGAGTGCCCAGAAAAGTGACTCCAGACTGTCACTTTCTCATCACTTTTCTACCTTTTGCAAGCACGATGTTAAAATTCCCCAATAAAAGTAAAAGAATTTATTTTACTACAGTGAGAATGGCACAGTTATCTGAAAATCTGCTATTCCATTCTGGCTTGTGCTTTAGCAGAAGCAATTTCCAAAAAATATTCTGATTTGGAGGTCCCTTTATACACTACAATAAATATATTCCAATGAACTCAAACTCATTCCAGCCTAACACAATTGATTTTAATAGACACAGCATTAGCATCTGATTTCAAAGCTTAGGATTATTGTGTTCATCTTTTTTATTATTATTTTATTATTTCAGTATCAGATATTTTCATATTTAGAATGAAAGTTACATTGCAATTAGATTATTTGTGCAATGCATTCTGTAAGATACAGCTCACTTTCAAAAAGAGCTCTAAATGATGAAAACTTATATAAATCTCAAAGTTTAAGTGTTTAAACACTGCATTGCCAGAGACCAAGGCTAACCTGATCACACTGGTAAGGTACTTAACAAGTAATGGATTTAAGAGAGAAAACCCCAGCTTAACTATGAAATGGGATTTGTTAGATATTTACTTGTTTTGTTTGAAACTCTGAGAAGAACTAGCTTTACTCACTGAAAAATTATTAGTTTGGTAAGAAGAGTACCAGAAAAATATGAAGTCAAATTCCAAATATCTGTGCCTAAAGCTGGGCACATGCATCTATATTTGGACATTGAAGTAAACTGATTTTCTCGTGAGCTCCACATACTCAGTTCTCAATGGCTTAATGGGAACTGCACTAAACTCAGCATTTCTGAAAATCAGGTCACTTGCGTGGAAGAATAAAGCTGTAGGTACTTAACTTCAGGCAATCATTTTTGAAAATGGATCTCAACCATATTTTGATGTCTCCCTAGTTCCAATTAAAGTATTAGAAGTAAAATTCTGGTACCAGTGAAGTTAGTAAAAAATACCTTACAGCCTTTCCCAGGTTTAAGATTTCACTCAAGAAAATACAAGAAAAGATAGCAATCAGCTCTTTTTAAGAAGTCATCACTTAAAACTGTCTTTTCATTTTTGAGTTTTATGTAATGATGCTGAAAGGACTCTACTGATATCAAACATATAAGAAATTTTCACAGTCCACAAACAAAATAAAATGTGAAATGCTCATATGGCATTCAGTTTTCAGTTGACCTGGGCTTGACATAAATTCCACTGAGGAAAGACAGTTTTTCTCTAGGGATCAATCCTTCCTTAAACTTCCACTCACGGCCTTCCTGCCATGCAGGTTTTGAGGTTATAAAAGAGGGAGTGAGTTTATTTTATCATTTGTGATTTTATTATATCACATTTCATCTCATCCTGGCAGTATTTACTCACAACACAAACCCAGCAATTCAAGAGGAAACATTTTTAACATAAGTTGCGTGTCTTTGCAAGACAACAAAGAGGTAAAACCCTCTCCTAATTTTAATGTCATGAATATTTGTTACAAAACCAAAAAATAAAATCTGCAGTGTCACAAACCTGGGAAAACTAATGGTACATTTGCAGTTTCCTTTTCATAATAATGCTGTTGTAACTCTTTTTAACGGGAATGCATTGTCAGATCCATAAAACATACATAAAACATATATTTCTCTAAAAATGAGAAAATAATATCTTGGGAAATAATGTCTTTTGAAATTGCCATAAAGCCAGCACAGGTTATTGAGAAGTTTGGGTTAGTTTATGAGTCTGCTATGGCAATTATAGGAACAACCCCACAGTGGTTTAACAGAAGCCTGGAAATGATTCTCAGTCCTGCTCTTGCACTGTTGCTGTTATGACTTTATTTGATCTCCTCCTTATTTGCACCAATGTAAATAGGAGAATAAACCCTTTTTTTTGTTGCTCCTGCTGAGATTTGAACCCCAGCACTGACACCCCAGGAGTGGTAAATCTCCATTTTTATTAATGCCAGGCGGATTGGACAGGGTACTTAGTGACAGATAAACAACTGCACCATTGGGGATGCACAAAATATTGGAGCTGGGTTTTTAAGGCCTGCTGTGAATTAAGAAAATGATCAACTGCTGCCAAAGATGAAATCTCTGCCGAAAGGAATGGGGAAAACCTGCTCCAGTGAATCTTATCTCTCCACAGAGAAAGCTACTGAAGGGCAGTGATTTATAGGAGGGCAGTTGCAGTTTAGGAAGAAACATTATTACTGCTGCTTTTTGCTGTGTGCCTGGATCATGCTTTATCCAAGATAATTCACTGCAGATAAAGAGAGCATGGTTATACAGTAACAGCAGGAGCGTGGAGGGAGCGCTGCTGGAAGCCACAGCTGTGTGCCAACGGGGGATGTTCTTCCCAGGCCAGAGCTGCTCCCAGGATGTGCCACCCTGCCCACAGCAGCCCCAGCAAAGCCTCACAGCCGAGCCGGGCTCACTGCACCCCTCTCCCAAAGGAGAGGCATCAGCCAGATGTGGTCCTGACACAAAATCCTGGAATTACTGGGCTGGAACACAACAAACTAGAATTATGTACAATTATTACCCAAGTCTGTAAAGCCTTTTCACCATCAGCCTTAAAAATAGGAGGCCCTTAAGCAGCATGCACTGCAGAAAGGCAACTAAGGGCCAAAAAGATCTTGTGTTGCTTACTTTACAGCTGATGGATTAGAAAAAAACATCATAGAATCACAGAATATCCCAACCCACAAGGATCCTTGAATTCCAGCTCCTGGCTCTGCAAAGGACAGCCCCAAAAATCCATCTATACACCTGCTTGTAAAACTGTGAGAGGCTTTGTGCCTTTAGATCAAGTGAGAGAAAGTTCAGACAATGCTTCATCTATTCTGAGCAAGAATTAAAAACAAACTACTGGTGAATTGGTTAGAAATGAGGATGAACACTTTTTTTCCTTAAAAAAAAGAGAAAAAAGAAAATCATGGAATAGTCTGGGTGGAAAGGAGCCTAAAGATCATCTCATTCCAACCTCTGCCTTGGGCAGGGACACCTTCCACTAAGACCACAAGCTCCTCTCCTGGATGTATTTCACAATAATTTTTCTAAATTCTTTAACATTTTCTCCTTTGACTCAATTATCAGACTCTTCCCATGTTCAGAGATATCCAAGTTTTATTTCATTTGTGGCACTGCAATCTTCTGAATGTGTGGAGCCTTTGTGTATCAGACCAATGCAAAGCAGACGTGGTATTGGGAGCACAGAAGGTGATTCATATTTTGTTTGTGCTGCCTGGGTTTTTATAACAAATGTACACAGTAGCTCTGTCTAAGGGAAATATTGATAGAACAGATATCTATTGAAAAAATGTAATTTCCTCCAAATACAATTCGTTGTTGCCTGCTAAAATTCTGCTTTGAAGGAAATAAAAAAAGCATTTAAAAAAGGCCAGGCAACACTAACATTAAAACAGTCCATCAGTTTTAAAACAGCTTGTTGTAATTTTTCAGATTTTCTAACTAAAGTTTATTATTTTTGAAATCATATCATAGGAAATATGCATAAAATCTACATCATATACATGATACAATAACAGAAGAAACACCTGAAATGTACATTTCAATCAATAAAACCATTATTTTAATATGCTTCTGTTAGAACCTGTCAGGTTCCTATTTTGTTCCAAACTGGAAAGAACGGAATTGTATTTCTGCTCCTTACTTTTCTCTGACTAGTATTTTTCCTCTTTTAATAGTAGAATTACTAACTTGAAATTTTTCTGTCCTTAAAATATTTTTATGCAAAAAAAGGGGGAAAAAAAAAAGGATTAGGGCTTTCTAGAGCTCTCCCAGATAAATCCAAATTAATCAGGTAAGCAAACAAGACCAAAAAAGTTGCACAGAAAATTGGGCTCTGTATATTCCTTAATTAGCTATTAAGCCAGTATTTTAGAAAAGATTAAATCTTATAAAGCACTGTATCTGTTATTTAAAGAAAATATATGAATCATACTAATAAATTACCTTTTTTTTTTAAATGTGATGAATTTTGGCCAGTTCTGTTTGATGTATGCTTAGTGCTTTAAATGACCTGATGAGCAATAACATTCTAATTCAGTTTACAAACACACAAAGTATTTTTGTTTTTAAAAGTCTGAAGGTCTCTTGATTTATAAAATGACAAAAAAGTGGAAATTAGGTAAATCTTTTACTCAGATCCATTTTTTGGGCTTGGACAGAATAAAGAGGCTAAGTTTTAGAAGAGAGGTAGGTTTGTAAATGGTCTAAATTATTAAGAGTTTGGGGCAGGTGAGAAAAGAATTCCAGGGCAGCAGAACAAGAGAGGGGTGAAGGCAGGCTGGGATGGGGACAGGGGATGGGGAAGAGGCAGAGGAGCCAGGCCCAGCCAAGAGCCAAGCAGAGCAGGGCAGAGGGAAGGAGCTGAGGCTCAGCTGAAGGAGAGATTGCCACGGAGCTGGAACCCAGGGCAGAGAGCCACCTTGCTGCCACCATGGCTGGTGTCACACACCTTGCAGAGGATCCTTTCTGTACCTTTTTCACAGACACCAGTGGGCAGCAGCAAAAAAATCCCTGCTTCCACTGCGACCCTGTCATTCTGTGGTACTTTCGTTTAGAAACTGGGGTGGCTGATGCTGTGTTTATCTACTTTTGGAAGTCTGATTTAGAAATGAGAATCACAGAATCAGAGGATGTCCTGAGTGGGAAGGGACCCACAAGGATTATTGAGCCTGACTCCTGTCCCTGCACAGACCCCCCCAACAATCCCCCCTG